>JAUEJL010145564.1:0-22772 GCA_032274825.1 Drosophyllum lusitanicum | reverse complement strand
ATAATAAGTAAACCTTGTGGAGTGACCCTCTTTTTATAATGAAGGAGTTGGGTAATACTATTATGTATTTTGGTGGTTTGTTAGGTATTAGTCATTGTTTATTTTATGATATACATCAAGTATTATACTAGGTCTGATTGGTAAGTGAGCTTCGGTTTCGGTCCATAGGTGGACCCTAATCCAAGTCATGGGTATGACCTACGTCATTAGGTGGGTTTCGATTTGTCCGGTTTTCAAGTGGTGGTTAGGGTTTCAGATGGGTTTCGAGGTTGCTCAGGGGGTGATGATGGTTTCCTAGGTTGCTGAGGGGGAGGATTTAGGGAGTGTGGTGGTTTCACCAGCTAGTAAATGGTGGTAGTTGAGACTGTGTTAGTGGTGGTCGTTGGTGGTTTCAGGTGATGGTATAAGGTGTTGGGTGGTGGCGATTAGTAGAAAGGACGTGACAAAAAGATATAGAGGGAGTGAGAGAGAATTGATAAAGAGAGATGAGAGTGATAGAGAGAGAGATATTTTTTAATCTTTAAAATGATTAAATATTACTTATAACTAATTTAAAAAATAAATAAAGTGTAAAAAGAGTTAAATATCCTTAACTTAACGGATCTTACTAACACCTTACAAACGGCCTACGTTAAAAAGGACTTTCTCGTAACAAAATGAGTTATAAAGGATCAAGTTTGCAACTCTTAAGTAGTTAAAGGATTAAGCTCACTATGTTGAGATGAGCTTAACTCTTATATTTTTGAAGATTTTATCAACGTTCTTGCAGCATGTTCTCGAGTTTTTAAATGAAGGGAAAGAAAGTAGTGGGAAGGGGGGGGAGGGAAAGGAAAGGGAATAATGGAAAACTTCCCCTCCAAATCATCCTAAAATTGGGAGGAAAATTTTAAGACACAAAAATGGTAAAATTGTCCTTCTCAATCTCTCCAAACCCTTTCCTTCACTTCCTAAAAGATCAGTAACACAATTTTCCATCTCCTTCCTCGTTTCCTTCTCATACTTAAAATAACTCAAGAACAAGCAATTGATGCTAAAGTTTATATTAAGCTGAGGCCTAAAGCTGATGTTGATTAAGATGTGCTAACCTCATCATCGTGAAATGACCCTTACTAAGGTTGATTTGTTGACCCTTAATTACTCACGAAGAGATGTCAACGTAAGCTAACTATGAACTACCAACTTACTTAATAATGGCGTTTTATGAGCTTCATGTTGAAAATGTGGAACACGTATTGTGGGATTGCTCGGTGGGTTTGGTCTAAAGTTTTTTGGTTGGTGGGGGTGTCTTAATGTAGAACAATCCTTCTTAGACATTTTATACTGTAAAAAGAAATTGTGGTTTAATCTTGTGCAAAACAAGACTTTTGAAGCAGTTTCGTGTACTACGTTATAGATGTTATGGAGCGAAGAAACAAGTTGATCTTTAATGGCGTCAAAAGTTCAGTTCTCACTATAAAAATATTGCTATTTAGTAACACATATTTTTAATAGCATTTAGTTTTTTATACAACTAATTGATATTTTTAATGGCACTTTATATATACCACTAAAGATATTGACGTTTTTAATGACACTTTATATTTTATACCACCGGTGTACATAATTAAGTGGCATAAAAATTTAATAAGCCACTATAAAATTTAGAATTACTGGCATATCATTGTATTATACCACTAAAATTAATTTATAAAGTTACTTTACTTTTGTCTACGTAAACAAACATACAAGAGTTAAAAAAGAATTGGAGGCAAAGTCTTTCCTCCATTAATTTTCACTACCAAAATATTCCCACCATATTATCAAAGTTCTTTCCCTCCCCATTGAAATTTATTGTTCTCTGTCATCCCTCTTCCCTCTCTCCATTGAAATTTCTTATTCTTCTTCTCTCTCTCCATTTTCTCCCAGCTTCTCACCTTTCTTCGCCATTTCTCCTCTAAGCCCTAATTTATCGAATAAGCAGCAGATATAGGTATGTCTCTAATTCCATAGGAGAATCAAATTTCTCTCATCTATGTCTCTAATTTCACAGATTTCATATGGTATGATCAAACATTTCTTCCCTTATTTCTCCTCTATGCCCTAAATTTTCATATTAGCTGCCAGATTTTCGTATCAGGGCTTCAATCACCATTCGAGAGTTTGTGGAATCAAACTTCATCTCATCTTAGTCTGTATGTCTCTAATTCCATAGAAGAATCGAATTTCATCTCATCTTAGTTAGGTGTGACTTATGAACATCGATCTTTATGAGCCACAAATTCTAATTGTTGTGCACTGATTTGTGTCATTGGCGTCAATAACTGGTTTCTCTCATTCTTCGGCCCTCAATTGTCCCTGAACATCTCATCTTACTTAGGTATGAATGTCTTTAATTCATTGTATAATGTGAAACTTTAGGCAAATTTTGTGTATAATGATTCTAATTGTTGGGTTTGATGTTAGTATTTAGAATGACGATTTGGTTTAACAATTATTGGTATTTTGATTGTCAAAATTGTTGGGGAATGTTGGTTGTTAACCCTACTTGTGGGATGAGAAAGTGAACATTCACCTTAAACAAGTACATATTATACATACGAAGAATTGTTTTCAAAATCTGATTGAAGACTCTTGTCTGTGCTTATCTTTTTCTCTTTTAAGTAAGCATCTTGAATAGAAGACACTTGAAAGCAAGTAATCATATTTTTCTTCTCATAGTAAGGCGCACCTGAAACTTTAATATCAGTAATTTCGTCTTCGGTCATGAACAAAAATGATTTAGTCGGTCAGAATATGGACTTGTTTATGTTGGTATGTTGTGTATAATTCACCAACAGCGTTAACTTCTTCATTTTAAGGGTTTAATCCACGTAAAACAAGCAATTTATCCTTGATCACTGTTGTTAATGCATCTTGCAATGAGCCAGCTGCTACAAACATTATTAGGGCCCTGCATTTCATACAAAAACAATCTTAACTAGAATTAAAGTTTCAAACAAAAACATGTTATTCCACCCTTGACCTCCAGATGTATCTTATTATTTTACTATGCATACGTTTTAATAAAGCTATAAGTTTATATAAATGATACCAAACACTCTTAAACAGTTTATTATTCTTACAAGACCCAATAAGCTTAGTATACCATGGGATTTTAATTTTTTATTTTAATCTGGTGTAATTCTCACTTCTATTAGAGGAGGTTCTTTTCGTGGATTAGAGTATTTACAAGATGACCAAGTCTAGACTTCATGGATTCCATGTTTCTTGAGTTTAGTCCTCTTTATATGTGATTTTGAGGATGATATATTAACGTACAGATATATGAATGTGTTGCATCTCTACAACCCAGAACTAACAGATATACAAAAAACAACATTCATGAAAGACACCTGTGCTACACCATTGTTATAACTAACAATAGTCTCTTGATCTAAACTGCAACAACAATAAACTAAGAAATGTATACTGATGGAAACCCACAGAAAAACAACTATATTAAAACAAACCCATCACAACAACAATAGGTAATCAAAAAGCATATGTATCATGACTAAATTTAAGAGCCAAAATGATTTCAACAATAAACTAAATTTAGGAGACAAAATGATAGTGCAATCTTGGCCATTAGTTATTCAAAAACCATCTGCACCATGAAAACTGAATCTAGATAAAAACTGATGAAGCAACATATAGGTATCGAAAAAAAATTTGCAACTTTATAATTAAACCACCTCTCTTATCTAAAATTAGAAATTATCCCAATAGAAATAAGAATAGAAGCAACCAATGCACACAAATAATTCCTATCACTGCTGCATCACTTTAAATCCTCCTCAAATATAAAAAATAAAAAATTTATAACCCTTTCATATGAGATTATTCAACCAATACAAAGATATACTCATAAATATTAAATTCAAATCCCGATAAAAACACAAACTTACCCTAAAACTTTAGTACTTAATTGTCCAATTGGTATCACCACCTATGTTTAAAAAGTGTTGTTTTTGTGAACTATAAAGATTAATCACTATTTTGAATATTAATGCTGTTATGATTACATCTAAATTTGTATGGATTCAATAAATTACAAGTTAAATAGCACTCTAAGATCTTTTTTAAATATTTATGATATAGGGCGGGGAGATAAAGTCAAACTCTTTTCATGCTATAATTAGATTGTGAATCAAAATATTTTTTTAAGGTTATCTTGTCTTTTTTATATTTTGACATTCAACTTTTTTATTTTTTGTCGAGATTAGTCATGGATAGATCTTGGATGTATTTTGCCCTAAGATCTAGTCAAAATTTTGTTAATGGGGTGCGAACATTATTTTTTTTACAATAAAACACTTTATTCAAAACTTCAAATTCAGCTGGCGAATTAAACACACACAGACTCAAAGGTCCAGCCATGGTACCACATATGCTACATAATGTACTACACTTTGCAATAGTCAATATTCTAGTCTATAAGAACCATTATAAATTGAGAGATCTTGTGTTACTGAAGGGAGGATAAAGTGCCCATGTATAATTGTTTAAACATGAAATATCAAACTAGACAAGTTGTTGTAGATCACCTCATATGTTCGGGTTTTTGGCCATACTACTTGAATTAGGTTTATCATGGGGAAAGCGTAAAGGCTACATCGACAAGCGCAACACAAAATGAGGAAGAAGAGATCTTTAACCATGATATGAATGAAACGGTGAATGATATGGTTCAAACAAAAATCGATGGAAATGGAGTTGATATACACGAGAATAATCTGAACAATAGTCAAGATCCGGATAATGGAAGAAGCAATTTTGAAGATCTCATTAAGGAAGTTGAAAAGGTATATCCAAACTGCAAATAAAACTTGTCCGCATATAAGGAGAAATGTATGTAACAACTCGCACTCCTAAAGATGAAAGTATTGTTGATGACAAAGATGCTTAAGTTGTGGTAATGAATTTTTATCAAATTTAAATATTCTTGTCGCGTATATATGTTTACTTTTAAGGATATTTTTATTATTATATACGCAGGCTTCATTGAAAGCTATTGCAAGTGACTCCACAAGCGCATCAGGAGATGAATATGATTTTACAAATGATGGCTACTCAAGGGATAAAGGACCAGTCGACCGGAGAAAATGGGGTATGTTCGACTAGTTGGAAGGATGCCGACCGTTAGAAAGAATGGTGATTCTTTAACGGATTCACAAACTATTCATCAACTAAAAAGTGTTGTCAATGTGATGTTGAACATCATCCAAGAACAAACCTCCAATGCAAACTTATCAACAGTTCTTGGAAGTATGAACATAGAGGTACTTATATGAACTATTGCTTACTTGTATTACGTATTTATGTATTAACAACATTTATTTTGTTAAATTGTTTTAGGTCCCCTGGTTTTTCTTTGGTCCCTAAAAACTCTCAATCGGTTAATCTAAGATCACCTTTAGGAAGTGGTACTAATAATGGTAATTGCTTTAATGTTTCTAATTCACATATGTAGTTACCTGGAAAATTCATTAGTAGTTAATATTTTATCATTTGCATCTTGAAACTTAAACAATATTCTCATTGTAAGGTCTTTATTTTCTAAACATGTAAATAATACTATCGTTGCTAAGAAAGAGTTAACAAGAGGATCATTTAGTTTGCATGAAGATTATGGATAAGGTTCATGAGTGTATTGAAGTTTCGAGTTTTTATTCAAACGCTTGTTAGATTAATGTTTGATATTTAGACTTTGACACTTATTAGACATTTTGTTGGTTGATTGAATATTTAATTGAAGTGACACTATTATGATTTTGATATAGTGATGCTATTATGATTATGATATGATAAACATGTGTAGCGGCATTTAATTCGTAATGCATTTGTTAAGGGTAAACGAGAAAGAAAGCGGTAAAGAACACGGGAATTTAACGTGGTTCGGTTAACAGTGTGTCAACCTACGTACACAGGCAGGAACTGGAGAGACTTTTATTAGTGATATCAGAGAGTTACAATGTTTACGATGATAATGACTGAAACCTAGGATCTATATTTATAATCATACAAGAAAGCACAAGGTTGTCCTAATTCTTAATTAAGAAATAATTTATTTACTTAATTAGAACCATATACTACGCACAAGCACCGAAATCAACCCTGGGCCAAACTCCCTGCTCCATGCCGAGCACCTTCGGATGTCACGCCGTGCATCCACAAATGTTGCGCTCCGTGCACCAATGTCATATGCCGTGCACCCATGAATGTTGCACTCCGTGCACCAATGTCACACGCCGTACACTTTTGATTTTCAGGTTTCAATATTCCAAGCCATTTTCAAGTCACATTTCAAGAGCATTTTTCATAACAAAATTATGTGCCGGTAAAAGTATTATTAGTTTTTACCAACATAAAATTTTTGCCACAAATGTCTTTTGTTTATTGTGGCAAAAAAAAAACCACTAAAGACCTTTTATGAATATTAGACACATAAAAAAGTGCCATTAAAAGACCTTTTTGTGAATAGTGGAGATGTGCTCCTTGAAGACCTTCTTTTGCTGTATATTTTGGTTTCTAATAAATATTGGCCTTTCAAAAAAATCAATTGAATAACATTTATTTATCACATATATGAAGATTTCTTATTTAATTTCCATCTATTATTATTTATTGGTATCTTATATTAATTTTATCTAATAAATTAGTTATTTCCTTAGCCAATCTTTGCAGATTTGTAGTTGCTCTGTATCTGTCTAATTGTGTGAATTATTAGTGCCTTATGATATAAAACATTGTGACTTGTGTTATATTTTACGCACACAACTCAATCAACTCCCACTTATGCAAGACAACACTCGGTAGGTAGTTGCTATATTCTATGAAGGTCTCAAGCAAGACACTTACGTTAACTAGGTCTTAAGAACACATCATCTTTGCAAGATATTCTAAGTGGATATATTATTCGGTCAAAATCATTGCAGCGTTATATTTCAACTTGTGCATAAGGCATTGAGCAATGATCAACCATAATACAAAGATTATTTTCTTGACTATTGATATCAAATCAACACCATAACATCCGAATAAACCATTACTTATGTCCGAGTACAACCACCCTTTTCATCGGTCGTTATTTTTTAATCACCAATAGATTTCTCCGTAAGCCGGGGCAAATTTCATCTTGAATACCTGCCTAGCTTTCAATAGATCTTACTACGACCCTTATCGAAGTAAAGTTAGACTGTACTAAAACACAAGTACACAACAATCCATATACCTATCAAATACTTTAAGTAAAAATGATAACCTAATTAAATACTACTGATAACTAAGTCACTTCCATCCATATAAACACTAACAAAGATTATACTCTGTTTAAGAAACACTCTATTTAACCAATAGGCTTGTCTGAGATTGGCCATTAGCCCATTTGGCCCATTAGATGACCCCTTAAGCCCTTAAAACAAGCCTTTACAAGACCCCTTGATAATATTAACCTTTTGCTCATTTGCCCATTCGAAACGACACCGTTATCCGTAGGACCCACGTTTTCTATCTTGTAGAATCCATAAGATCGCCACTTGCCATAATCAGAACCAATCACCACAAATATCAGTCTCCCAAGTTACTACTCGCTTCAACGTTCAAAACCCCAAAAATAAAAACACTTCAAAAAGTCTACCAATCACAGATTCGCTGCAACGCCAATTGCTTGCAGCTCGATCGCCATGACCGGAAGAGCACTTCCGATCTCTCCTTACTCCCCTCCGAAACGACACCGTCCCCCGGACACTCCTGTTTGCCGGAAACTTATCTGCTTCGATTCCAACTCTAACTCCAAACTTGACTTTAGATTTAGGGTTCAGTTCCTCTCCGGTTCCTATGTTCGTGTTCTTCTGAATCGTTCAGCGGTTGGGAGGAATCAGGTGTGGAGGATTAGGTCGGATTTGAAATCGGAATCGTATGAAGTTTCGAAGGAGGCGCCTGGATCGTTTAAGTTCAAGGAGAAATTGGACGTTAGAAGGGAGGAAAATGGAGATGAATTTGTTGACAATGCAGTTCCGTGGTGGGAGGAGTTCCCGAAACGTTGGACTATTGTTATTTTATGCTTTTCAGCTTTCCTTCTATGCAACATGGATAGAGTGAGCTCTTGATTTTACTTTATAGTATTGAATTATACCAAGAATTATAAACAAACTAAAACTGATCATGATATCTCATTGAAGGACGTCTAGTACCTCCTGAGAGTACGATGTTTTGATTATGTGAGTAATTATTTCTCAAATTAAGCTGTTTTCAGTCCATAATCACCAAGGAATGTAAGGATTAGTGGTGCCCAGGCAGGGGTGAACGCTTTGGATTCTCCAAAGGATGTCTCTGAGTTTAATTCCTGCAGATTTCAACTCCTTAGTGACCTTGCTTTTCAAAAGTAAAACTAAAATGGGGGTACCAATTGGTGAATTGAAATGTATAAATGTATAATAATATTGAATATTTGAGTTAAATTCTTTTTTTTAATATGGCAGGTAAATATGAGCATTGCTATACTACCAATGTCATCAGAGTTCCATTGGGATTCTACAACTGTTGGCTTGATACAATCATCGTTTTTCTGGGGCTACCTTCTCACTCAGGTTTTCCCAACTTCTTCATGCATGTAATTGATTCTTGTTGTTTACATTATTATAGGTGTTACGTTATTAGAAGAATATGTGTGTGAACTGACATTTGGGGACATCAATTTCTAAGTGTCAAATACACTGTCAAGACACGAACTAACATGTATATCATAAGTGGGCAGACCCTGCCAATCGGCATATTTTGCTACGACTCTAAAGATTGCGATTCAAGTATAAAGGAAGCTGCCCAACTTACAAGTTCATGAATGTCATTTTATTTTATTATTTTTTCACAAAAAGCGACCTTACTTTGATTCAGTCGCTATGAGATTATTTATCTGTATTCAGAACCCAACTGAAAACTAGTCCTTTTTTGGATTAAAAACTGTATGAAGATTATACCTTTTATGGGGTAGAAGTAAAATCAATTTCTTCATGGTTTATCAATGTAAATGAAATAAAGGAAGGCTCAATTGAAAACGTTTATCAGAAAAAAGCTGATGTGCTTGTGTTTTGAATTAACGATAGTTAAGGTTAGATTGCAGGAGGTATTTGGGCAGACACTGTAGGTGGGAAACGTGTTTTGGCCTTTGGTGTCATTTGGTGGTCTGTAGCTACAGTTCTTACTCCGATTGCTGCAAAATTCGGGTTACCTTTCCTTCTCATAGTTCGTGCTTTTATGGGTATCGGCGAGGTTCATTTCCATCCTCCTACTTCTTTTCTCAATCTTAAATTTTTTTAGTTGATGAACTTATAGTATCTCATAAAAGTTCATATGTTGCTCTCTTCCAGGGTGTGGCCATGCCAGCCATGAATAATCTTCTGTCAAAATGGGTTCCAGTTGCAGAGAGAAGTAGATCACTGGCTCTGGTATACAGTGGAATGTACCTTGGGTCCGTCACGGGCCTTGCCTTTTCACCATTCTTAATACATTCATATGGATGGCCCTCTGTCTTTTTCTCTTTTGGTTCTCTAGGGACAGTGTGGACTGCATTATGGTTAAGTAAGGTAGTTTTTCAAAATAAAATCACTCTTCTAATTTTGCAACATGTATAGCTAGAGGTGCCAAATGGACCAGTTGGGTAAAGGGTCAGTCGAAATAGGTAATTTTGTTATATGTCAGAAAACACTTTTTGTCCAAGAGAAATTGCATTTTTAAATAAAATGATTTAGGAGATTTTATGCATGAAAAGGACACTTTGGGTGAATTTTGAATATTCCCACCATGTTTTGTTTTAAACCAACTGTTTCTGATTTTACCTGTTAGAAATAAAACATAATCTGGGAGTGGATCCATTCAGAAGCAAACGGGTCAAACAAAATTGCCACCTTTATCGGTTAACTATCACAATCTTTTCATCTTGTTTGTGATTATCTGTTTGCATTTCAAGAATTATCTTCCGTACTTTTAATATTTTGTAAATATTAGGCATACAGCTCACCTCTTGAAGATCCTGAACTTCGTCCCAGAGAAAAGAAACTCATATTTACCAATAGAGTTTCTGAGGAACCTGTTAAAACTATTCCTTGGGGATTGATCTTGTCAAAAGCACCTGTATGGGCTTTGATAACTTGTCATTTCTGTCATAACTGGGGAACATTTATACTCCTCACCTGGATGCCTACCTATTATAACCAGGTTAGTCTTTTAATTTTGCAATATGAGATGAAAGTTTAAACGAATATTTATGTTAAATAATCAAGAAAACTAATGTTGTAGTTTGATGTTAATAACAGAAATCCGGACTTAATTGTTGGTTATAAAAATGATACAGGTCCTGGGCTTCAATTTAACAGAATCTGGGCTATTTTGTGTGTTGCCTTGGCTTACAATGGCTTTTTCAGCCAATCTAGGAGGGTGGATAGCTGACACACTTGTAAGCAAAGGGTTGTCTGTGACCACAGTTCGGAAAGTAATTCTCATTCTTATAATGTTTGTCAATAAAAAGTGTCTAATATTTTATGTTTTTTGTTTCTTATGTTATTTATTCTTGTATACCCAAACTCAGGTAATGCAGTCAATTGGATTTCTTGGACCTGCATTTTTCTTATCTCAATTAAGCCATGTTGACTCTCCTGCAATGGCTGTCTTGTGCATGGCATGTAGTCAGGTTTGTGCTTAATTAAATGCAAGATTCTTTTTAAAGATCATAATTCCAAAAGATTAAGCTATAATCTAGTTGAAAATATCACATCTTCGTGTAAAGAAATGACCAAATGAGTTGTCTTTACTCACGATGCCCTTTTGAAACAGGGTTCTGATGCATTTTCACAGTCGGGATTATATTCCAATCATCAAGATATTGCCCCTCGATATTCTGTGAGCATTTCTTTTCTCAAAGACTTTAGAAGTAAAAAAACAACTGAAGTAACTTTTGTTGTTAGTCTTGATGCTTTTTTTTTGTTTTATCAGGGGGTGTTGCTTGGTTTGTCTAACACTGCAGGAGTTCTGGCTGGTGTTTTTGGTACTGCAGCAACTGGTTATATCTTGCAACATGGTACTGTTTTATATCTTGCAACTGAAATCATTCAAAAATAAATATAAATATAACTCTTTAATATTTGGGTTGACAGATTGATATGAACCAAAAAATGTAATGTTTTTCTTAAATAGATCCATTCATAAGTGAATGGGTTGGACATTTTAATATGAACCAAATAATATTTATTTTGATAATAGACAAATACCAAAAGATGCAAAAGTTCGCATGCTTTCAAGACCAATCCATCTCTCCAGACTTATTTTCAAATTTCAAGAGGGACTCTTTTATATAATTCAAATCTGAATAGCATATAATTCAACTTCTTGTTTACTATACAGGGATGTTAGGATTGTTGAGTAATGTCCCACATAGAATGAAAAGTGACTTTGTAATGTGTTTAATAAGGGTTCTGGGCTACTCCACTCATAGCCAATTGATTTTGAGTTGGAATTCCACAAATTTACATTGTATCAGAGTAAGGTTCACTTGTGGTTGGTCACAAGCCACACAGACTCCACGTAGCGCGAAAAAAAAGAACGCCGCACGTGAGGAACGCCACACGTGAGGGACGTGTTGAGTAATGTCTACTCCACTCATAGCCAATTGGTTTTGAGTTAGAACTCCACAAACTTACAAAGATTATTACGTGATAAACGATATGTTTCTACCAAACTGGGGGACCCACTGACCCACAAACATGATTATATTTTCAGTTTTATTTTATAACATATAAACGAGATCATTAAAATTTATACAAACCTATACACTTGGTGACATGTGAGCAGGTTCTTGGGATGAAGTCTTTGAGGTAGCAATCGGACTATATCTTGTGGGCACAGTGATATGGAACCTTTTTTCAACTGGTGAGAAAATAATCGACTGAATTACATACACAAGTCCGGTTTGCCACCCGTGATGAGGTGAACTCAGATCGACAATCGGGTGCAAGCATTTTTCAAGGCTCTGTGGAAACAATCGTAGTATGTTTCACAAGCTTGCATACAGAAATGGTGAGAAAATATTCCTGTAAATTATGATTACCTTTTCACACAGCCATTTCACAGGTGCAAAGATAGAAATATAGGAAGATTAGACACACACTTTGATAGATTTTGTATATTATACAATACTAGTTACATTCAAAAGTATTTTGGCATCTATTAAATATACCTTTATGTAATTTTGTAGCATATGTGATATTTATTAGATTAATTGAAATTTGCCATTAAGTGGAAAAATGGACGGATGGAGTTAAATTGGTGAATTTTTAGTACAGGTGTGTGTGACCTGTAAAGTGTTTTGGCATCTATTAAATATACCTTTATGTAATTTGTAGCTTATATGATATTTATCAGATTAGTTGAAATTTGCCATCAGGTGGAAAAATGGGGGGTGAATTTTAGGCAGGGCGCATCCAACCAGCGGGTGCGTGGCTGGTTGGTGCGTAACCCCATGTGTGGACCATTGCCCCCACCCTCTATAACCCCACACGCTAGTTTCTATGAATATGAGAGTTAGAGTGGTAAGAGGGGGATGAGAGGGAAAAATGATGTTATGCTGACGTGGTAATGAAAATGAGAGGGATAGATGAACATGGTCTTAGTACAGGTGTTTGTGTGTCCTGGAGCACCCTTTTTTATAAATATATTATATATTCCTTTTAATAAAGTCATTAGTAGGTTGTATGTGTTAGAATTACACTTGTAGCAAACTAGCAATTCCTTTTTTTATAAATATTTCTATATTCTTATTAATAAAGCGATTAGTAGGTTGTATGTGTTAGAGTTACACTTATAGCGATTCTTACTTGTTCGCCAAATTTTTCTTTTTGGTATTTTGATTATACAATTTGGCCTGTTAGAATAATAAATTGACGACCCATACAATCATCTAAAATTCCGTGGAAAAAGTATTGGTTGTACTCTTGAAGAAATTCCTGCATATACGAGTACTATCCTCGGATAGTGGTATGCTTCCCTACATTTTATTTTTGTCGTACCCGTTTAGATAAGATTGAATATGAATATTGTTCTTATTATCAATCCATGAGAGCTAAATCAGTTGAACCTAGCCAAATACAAGCTTGACGAGTAATTTTGACGATGAGTTTTGTTGTCTCAACATATACATAACATTCGAAAAGCTTGATAAAAACTCGGGTCGTATGGTTCTAACATCGAACTTGTCTTGTTATATCTTTCAAGCTTATGCTTATTTTCGAGCTCAATGTGATAAATGGTGTTTGCAACCATTTATTTATTTATTTATAATAAAACATTAACATGAAAATGGCAAACAACACAACATTATTTGGAAAAGTAACTGAAAAAGATACTTGTCCCCTATGCTTCTCAACATTGCTTCCGTATATCCATTCTTGTTTCATCTGTTCTCATGCGTATCTTAATTTAATCTCATTTCTTTTTAACGAGGATCATCACATTTCATCATGAGATGAAAGTATTTAAAAAGTAATATAACAATCTCATTTGACGTGTTTCTAGACATTTATTCTTGCTTTCTACGACAACATTCGATCTTGACTAAACCATATATAGCGTAGATAAGATGCGGATAGTTGTATATATAGATACAGCATAGCGATCAACTCATGATAGCAAGATTATCTACATCACAGCACCTTCTCAAAAAAGGTTTTGTGTTAATTATTAGAAAAACAATCAGAAAAAAAAATAAAATTAAATGTTAAACTTAAGCATTAATATTTATATTTTATTTCTTTTAATAACCATCATCAAATTTTTAACCCTATTCCATGGTCGTTCATGTATCGTTTGTGTAATTCATGTTAGAAAGCCAAACTCGAAATCAATCAATCAAAGAAGCAGATTAGATCCAACAGAGGGACACTCCCTCAAATCGGGGCCATGACCACTTTGTCCGGTTTATATGAAAGACAAGTCGGTAAAAGCAAAAGGAAATAAAAAAAAGTTGCAACAATTTTTTAATGGCAACCATGACAGGATACTATCATTTTCAAGAAAATATGTATATATATAACAGGAGGGATCATGGTTCTAAATAACGTAAGAGATGGTGTGACGATGATATCAAACCTCAAGCTTTAACAGTCATGGCCATGACGTTTTTTAAGACGTGACATAAGACGACAATTTTGTTTATATTTTATAATTATATATATCCAAATTATCATTATTAATATATAAATTACATAAAGTGCACAAATGAGGAGCAAAGTAACATATAGAAATTACAAAATACAAATTCATAAAAGTTCAATACATGCGATCGCAAAACGTATAAAAAAGATCCAATTTTTGAAGAAAAAAAAAGACTTTCTGTCACGCCTTAAAAAACTCGCCATTTGACGCATAAAGGTGCGCCTTGACGTGTGTCATACCTAACACTCAGGCCTAGAGCTATTTCTTAACGGCTAGGCCACGGCCACACGCCTGGGCAACGCCATGACACGCCTTCTAGAACACTGGCCGGGATAGATATAACAACAATTAAATTGGGTCATTTGACTCATTTAATAGTCAATTTCATGCTATGCGTATATAAATGATGGTTGGTTTTGTTTTAAAATGGTAAATTATTTATGGCAAGTGCACCGACAGGCATATAATGTCGAACCTACCTTGTACGGACACTAGCCATGACAACATATCAACCATAACATGTGATGTTTTTTTGACACATTTAAATCTACAACTAGATCTTGTATTCTTGTCCATAACATCACAACATCCAACTACTAACACCGTTATCCATTTCAATTCCAGATCAAACATAAACCAAATATCTGAATCATATACTCATGAAACACAAGAATCGGGTAAGGTCGTACCAAAACTAATGCACTGTATCCAATAGCAAATTCATGAAGAAACAGAATTGGACCTGGTTAAGGAAGAAGATGAGTTGATGAACTCAATGCAATCTTTAACAGCTTCTGCTCTCTGAGAATCGAACAGTGACATATTAACCTGTTTTGGTGTTCCTGAGGAAGATACCTTGGTGGAACCCTGCTTTCGAGGAGCAACAAAACAAAGAACCGCCACCATCCAATCACCAACATGTTTAAGGTATCTCACAGGCAACAAAAATCCACACGTCCCTGCAATCTTCGTTTTACCATTGACTCTTTTACTCGAATTCGGCTTGCAAGACATGGTAGTTCTCGTGTTAATTGTGTATTTGTGTGTGCTTACACCGATTGTGTGTGTGCCCTTTTTTGTGGGGGGTTTGGAGGTGGAGAGAGAGAGGATCAGATCAGTTAAGGACATACATACAGTTTGAGAATATATGTTAGAGTGCCAGTGGTAGCAGGAGGTATTTATATGTAAAACAGCAACATGATCATTACTAACGCATTACAGAGTTGTACATTACAAGTATTATTCCTTGCAACACTTGGGGTATTACATTATGCAACCAGTTCTTGAATTGGACCTACCAGCAGAGTTCCTAGAAATTAAGGTTTCAAGAATGACAAAGTTTTCATAACATGTACAGTTGTACACCGCAAATAATGGACATATAGGTTGATTTCAATTCGTTTGCTTATAAATAAATTTATTTGAGTTGTGAGTAGTCCGAGCCATATCAAAAACTTTAGCTAAACGGGTGACAGTCAACCAAAGTTTATTTTTAGTGCATATAACATGCTAAATCATTTTGTTTAGATATTCATATTATTACTGTTTATAAAATTTCTTTGTGATCTTAACCAACACATTAATTAGCTTTAAATTTTTTATACCAAATGAAACAAAAAGAAAAAGTTTGTGGTCAACCCTACGTGACATGGCCCGTTCCAACCAATATCCGTTACCCAATTCGCTCCACCTGCCCATCTTGCTACCTCTACTAGGAACTAAACAGGTTCACATGCATTGATGATTGACCACTTATTCAAGTGCTTATCTCTTGTTTCAAAGAAGATAAGAAATCCCGAGCACTCTCTTGAAAACTACTTATCCGCTTATTTTAGCAAGAAGAGACCCCTAAAATAAGCACTTTAAACACTTAAAGCAGATAAGCACTTTAACATAAACAACCCCAAAAACCTATTGTTTATCGAAACACGCTTTCATAGCATAACACAACTTAGAAAAAATGGATAAATGTAAGAATGGTATTTCTGAGCGAGAGAAACACCAAATCAACGGCATCTCAACTTTTAAACCCTTTTGCCCATCTTCAGAAACAGCAAATGCTACAAAGTACAAACACAAATAGACATATCACACACGATAAATCAAAGTCCTTTATAGACAAAATATATACAAACACGAATCTTGTAGCTCACCAAACTCACAACACACACTTAAATTGTGAAAAGAAAACAGAAACAAACTTGATCACTCTATAACTACAAATCTACTCTAATCAATATAACAAAAATCATCATACCTCTATCATTAGAAAACTAGTCATCATCTTTTACAAGCAGTATTTCAGTACCACCATCAATGGCACTATCCAAGAAATCCCTTAATTCTTCAGTATTTTTAAACGAGTAAGGACACTCAAAGTCACTATCCAGATTATACCAAACCCCGTTAATTTGTCTCAAAGAAACCCAATGTCTACTTCTCCATATCCCACCATATCTTTTCACAGGAACATTTAGCACAATTCCCATTAACTTACCTTCAGATTCATCAAGATTAATGAAGGAAGCTCTATTACGTCTGTCATGCCATACTATCGTCTTCCCTTTTCCTTCCACTGCAGTTATTAACACGTTTATATCATAGTTACCTGTTAGTGAATTATAATGAGGCTTGAAGATAACTGAAAAAGGTGTCCAATTTCCTTTGTATGGATCTTCAAGAACAAGTTTTTCAGCTATATCATCCAAATCCTTTCTTGTAAATGCGTCCTTCTCCTGAATCATAACAAAGATGACAAATTTGTAACCACTATCATGTCATTAGCTCATCACAGGAACTTCATGTATCTCAGTAAGCTCTTAGCTAATGTTCAGGGTACAATGGAAATCATGAACTTGCGAGGAATCTATCTAATTTTGGAATGTATGGAGTAATCAATCAGCAAATGTAACTATTATTTCAAAATCTCCTTAACCCAAACATCATAATATGATTAAATTCCACGGTTGTTAGTACACTTCTCGGAAGAATTTCTTCAATCAAAGAAAAACAATTTCCAATTGACGACATATAGCTACAGAGTTTTTATGTATCTAAGGGTTTGAAACATATCAGAAACGAATTGGAAACCTGGAAAAGATTATTGAGAGCGTGCAAGAGGCAAAACTGCAACTTTTGTCTTTCATGATATATCTGCTTCTTTTCGTCTGCCATGAATCTTTCTGCAGCTCGTATGAAATCTAGGGTTTTGCGACGAGAGTTTCGATTGAGAGAACGATGACAACGCGAGCTTACCAGCTCAAATTATAGTATTTTTATTTTTAATTTTTTTTTTTATATTTTTAACGAGGGCCGTTTTATAAAGAGGCCAAAAGCAAGGCACTAAAATATAAAACCACTAAAATAAAAAAAGAGGTTTTATATTTTTATATTTGTTCTTTTATTTACTAGACAAGAGTACATGTCAAAATTAAAAGAGTAGATGAAAAGGAATTAGTGGATTTTATGTATCATCGTCTACTAAGTAGTAAGATTTAATAAAAGAAAATAGAAATTTTTAAGACAGAAAATATACAAGTGAACAAAGGAAAATAGAAAGATTACACCTTTTCTAGGGGATTATTACACCAATTGATCAAAACCAACTTTCAAACAAGATTTCTCCTAGTATTTAACCCAAAAAAAGGACAGGCATCTTTCCAAACAAATCCAATGGGCTAGACATCATTTGATTGAAAGCCTTGTCATTCCGATACTTTCAAATCTTCCAACACTTTGTGCGAACTATGAACCATCATAGAAAAACCTACTTGTTTTCTACCTTTGAGACCGATCTCGACTCCCATCCAAGTAGTGCTTGAACAAAGGACCCCATAGGAAAGAAAACACCCCACCAACGGTTTATATCAGCACATAACCTTTTTGAAAACCAACAAAAACTGATAAACATGTTATTTCATCTCTAAATCCGTTCCACATAAGGAGCAATGAGAAGACCCGACGTGAATTCCACGTCGAAGAAGATTGCAAAATGTGTGCAGCCTTCCTTGTAATCTCCAAATAAAAACATTTAGTTTTCACCCATTCAGTTTTGATGCCTCTATTGAAATTTAAAAGATGGTCATCAATAAGCAATCTAAAAGAGCCAAACACCTGCTTGATTTAAAGACCCTTCTGAAATAAAATGAAAAGAGATGCCATATTAGTTTTAGTGAAAACAGGAAAATTTAGTAATTATTAAATTCGTCTAAAGTTAACTTTAAAAAATTTATTACAAAAACTCATTAGAGTTTCTCAAAGTAATCGTTCCTATAAAAATGTTGTTTTAGAATCAAACGGGTCATCATTTTAATTCATTTAACAAATTAATAATATTTAGTTGTTCTAGATGGGGTGATACCATACCGAAGCTCTCCTCTAACACAACTTCTTCTGCTATTAAAAAAAACCCATTTACTATATTAGACCTATTTCAAAAAACGAATGACATTGTAATAATATATAAATAAACAAATAAAAATACCCAAAAGTAAATTAAGATAAAGACATTTTCAAATATATATTACAAGATTTTAAGTTCTACTACATTAGTCATTTAGAAGATGCAATATCTATTATAAAGTATAGTGGCGTATCCGTACAATCGGCGGCGATTATAATCGATACCATTAAATATGTGTAACAAATATATATAAATTTTAATTTAAAATTTTTAGAAAAATGTGCATACTAAATTGAAAATTAGTTTCAATATCTAGAAAATTTTAATCTATTTTAGAAGGTTAATAATCGGATGGATGTCATTAATCAAAATAAGATAGATGGTTATAATGAAATATTGATTGAAAATTAATAACTCTTAAATTGATTAGGAGAGAGAATGTTGTGTGATTTATATAGTAATATAGATAAAATATTCAGGGTGAGAAAACAACCAGCCAACCAGGAGAATAAATTTGAGAATATATACCCTTTTATATACATTTTGATATACAAATTTAACATACAATATTTGATGTAAATATAAAAATATATTTGTGACAGTCTTATTCATATATATATATATATATATATATATATATATATTTTTTTTTTGATACAAACTTTATTGTAATAAGATATTTATGTAAAAATATATTTTTTGAAATCATAAGACTGAAAAAGGTATATAAAAGTTAGTTGGTTACAAATCCATATATTTAGATTTACACCAAAATTATATAAAAAAATTTAACAAGAGAAAAACAAACAATACATAAGATCAACATATTTTTCAACTTCTCATTGCCAAGAGTCCAACTTCAATACCTTTTCTTTTTTCCTATTTGGGTTTTTTTTAAGGGTATGCCTAAATTGTCATTTTATACAATCAACTTATTTTTGTATCTAAAATTACAGCTAACTTTTAAAAATTGACTCATTGAATACAACTCACCTGTGATAGCAGGTCAACGACAGGTTTTTACCTCTTTTTAAATTATTTTTATTTTGTTAATATGTTGACTAAAAAATATATGAATATCCTCCCTTTATCACTACGATTAAAGGAGATTAAAGTGTTCAAGTCATCTTCAATATCAACTTTCAAGATTGGTAAAGTTGGTGGCTTACCTTCAAGTTTCATCAACTATAATCGATTGTACAAACACATGTTCTTGAAACTTGGACCGATGCAATTAGGGTTCATAAAACTTGGAGTAAATGAGATAAGGAACAATTCTTCATATAAACCAAAGCTAGGGTTTTCAATCAACAATCATCATTACTCAAATTTACTTTTTCAAAGATCTAAACTTATGAAAGCAAGGTTGGAGGCTTCATTACATATTTATTTTTTGATGATCTTGTTCAAATGGATTTTGTGATTTCAGTTTATGGGTTTACGATTGCAATTTCTAGATCCTGTGTTTGATTCAAACGATCAGGGTTCCGATTTTGGTTTGATTTTTATTCAATCTCGTGGGTTTGATTCAACCATTTCTTCAATCGATTTCAGATTTGGTTTGATTTCGTTCAATCAATTTTGGTTCTGGTCCATATGGATTATGGGTCTATTACCAGGCTTATTTCTTAGTTCAATCAATGAAGAAACAGTTCTTGATGATTTGATGTTAGGGTTTAGATCTTTGTTGGATTTACGATTTCAATTTCTTGGTTCATTTTGATGGTTCGATTTTGGTTGATGATGGTTGTTCTTAGTTGGTTGTTTCTTGAATGAGGAAGATAAAATGAAGATATCAAGAATATTCCAAGAATATTAGAACACAAATATGAAAAGAATGGAAAAAAAAGGAATTAACCTTGAACCGGGTATATATGCAGGTAACAAATTGCATACAATGTATCAAAAATGAAAGTAACTGGTATTTTTATGTACAAAATTAAGTTTGTTATATAAAATGACAATTTAAAAATAATTTGTTATATTTTCGCACACTTGCCCCCTTTTTTTAACTCAAAACGCTTCGTTAAAGGAAGAAAATGTCAAGGTATTTTGGTTTTTTAGAATTTCCTTTTCTTGTTCTCTCTTTTTTTCGTTTTTAATTAATAATTGTATACACTTCTTTATTTTTAAATTTTAATTTTTTGATTTTTGGATGCAAATTCTAGAATGTTTTTAAAATCTTAATTTCTACATTTTTAGATGAAAATAGTTATTATAGTTGTATAAGAGTTTTTCCTTTTCTTCATAAAAATCTTCGGATATGAAAAAATAACACCAACGTTATGTTAACATAATACGAAAAAAAACATGAACCGATTTGAATTGGTGCTGCGGGTCACGGGTAGGGGTGTAAACGAGTCGAGCTTTTATCGAGTAACTCGAGCTCGAACTCGAGCTCGGCTCATTCGAGTCTAACTTTATCAAGCTCGAGTTCAAGTTCGAGCTCGAATTATTTAACGAGTCGAGCCGAGCTTTTAGCTCGAGCTTCTAAAAGCTCGGCTCAAATCCTATCGAGCTTTGTATAGTATATGTATATTTATATATGTAATATGTATATATGATGGACTAATATTAAAACATATTAAAAAAGAGTACTTATTGAAACAAATCTTCTTTATATACATATTATTTATAATAAGTAGTTACTAAAAAATCATTAATTTCAGATTTTATCTATATTTTGAATAATTTGGTTTTTGAATTTAATTTTTTTATATTATTTCGAGCTTTTCGAGCCGAGCTCGAGCTAAATATACCCTTTCGAACCGAGCTCGAACTTCAAGTATGAAAGCTCGTCGAGCCGAGCTTGAGCTTAATATAAAATTTCAAGTCGAGCTAGAGCTTGATTCGACTCGTTTACACTCCTAGAATGGAAACTGGTGGAGGTGCTGTTGGATGGTGGAGATGACGGTGGCGGTACTAATGGTGGAGTTGACGAGTGAGTGGTGGAGAAAGGTGGGACCATTGGAGAATGTTGAGAGAGGAAGGTGGGGCGTGAGTATAGATTCTTGTGTGCATTTGAGATCTTTTGGTTATGGAAGCTTTTTGAAGAAGGGGAAAGGTATGAGAGGCATGTGTGTGTCTTCACATGAGACATCTCTTTAGTGGAAAAGTCTTAGAGCATCTAACAATTATTATACCAACTTTCCCACTCTCTCTCTCTCTCTCTCTCTCTCTCACACACACACACATATATATATATATATATATATATATATCATTTTTTTAAAGAAAAAAATATCTAATCTTTGAAAAAGTAATTTAACAACTACAGAAATTAGACGCAGAATTGTTATACGTAAAGTAATTATTATGCTTATTGATTATTTTAACTATTTAATTGTTAATAAATTATAATATTTTGTAATTACTTAAAGGCAAAATGCAATAAAATATAATGAACCAATTTCTTATTTTTTTAAAGAAAAATACAACAAATGTTCGAAAAGAATTCTTTGTATCCAATGATTGACCGGAATAACAAGTTTTGAACACACATGACACAACTTGAATGATATCAGAATCAAAACATAAAATTGTATCATATTAAAAAATTGAAACAAATTCGAAATTAGAACATGAGTAGTGATTCTGAGTTCTTTTTATGTAGAGGATGAAACAGTAGAAAAATATTTCACTTATTTTTTTAAAAAACAATATAAGATAATATGTTTACTAACCAATTAACAATTCAGTTACAGATTCATAAACAAATTAGTGTAGTTCATTAATCCATAATCATTAATAGAAACTGTATAATAACATGAGTCAGTTTTATACATAGAAATAGAAAAGACATGTAACATAAGAAAAAATGGTATTACTTACATTTTTAATTTAGAATATACTATGCTTAAGAAGAATTTTTTGTTTTCACGAGAAGATAAAAGAAAAGAATTTCGAGAAAGTGCAAGAAAGACTGTTGAATAAGCATCCATTGTCTTTCAAGGTCGAATAATAAAAAAACTCATCAACACCTACAAACATCAACAAAATAAGAAGAATCAAGAAGAATCGTGTGTGTGTGTCTATATATATATATAGTACAAGGATCAAATACAAACCGTTCTCATTTTAAGCTAATTTGAGAACCCCACTTAAACACCATCTAAAAGTCAATCTTGTAGGCTATTATTATTATTATCAT
>JAUEJL010145553.1:0-10578 GCA_032274825.1 Drosophyllum lusitanicum | reverse complement strand
GGGGTGGTGGATCTGGTGAAGGGGAAACACTTAGAGAGGGTAGAGGTGACTTTGATCCTGAGCAAGTAATAGAAACTGAAACTGATAGACCAACTGTAATTGAAGCTAAGACTGATCAAGTTCCTATTACTGAGACTGAAATACCTGAGGCTAGTCTTTTTAGTCCAATCCAGGATGAGGCTAGACCTAATGAGTCGGAGGAAGACTATTTGATAATAACAACTCCAGAGGAAGAGCTAAAGCTCAATTAGATCAATCTTTGGCTACTACTCAATTTTTAGATATTCAAGGAGAACTTGTAGCAGTTGCTACTTCTGTGCCTAGAACACCGTTTGTGATCATTACTGAACCAAGGCCAACTGTTCCAGTAAATAGAGAGCTATTTGCACAGCATGATGATGATATATTTGGTGAGGATTTGTTTAATGATGTTCATATGGCAGATGATGATAATGATAGTGAGGATATTTATGGTTATAAGCCAAGTCCTGCTGGTATGGACACTGATACAGACTTTGAGGTTGATACAGATATATATATATCAGGGTTATAATGAAGAAGAAGAAGACAGAGAAAAAGAAATAGAGAGTGAGAAAAGAAAAGGAGAGTACCCTTTGGTTTGCCAACCATAAAAAGCCGGGAAGCCACATCCACTATTGGTTCTAACACTGTTAGTTCTAATATTGAAACAACCACTATAATCCCAATAGTACATGCACGGAAACCCCAGCCACTCAAGTCTTTCTCAACAAGAATAATCTACAGACTGAAATAGGAGGTATGCCTCTCTCCACCTCTGAACATCTTTCTACACACATTGATATCCCTCATATTTCTGAGTTTCTTTCTAAACACAAGCATACACTTGAAGGAAGACAAGCACTTTTCACCAGAAAAGTTGCCGGAACTTCCTTAGTCGATACCTTTCAAGGTATTGTAAGAGGATGGTAAGGAAATCCCACCAGAGTCAACACTGATCCAGCTACGAATGTGGGTGGCTCTACTTCTTTAGCAGAAACCTCAATGGGTAATCTGAGTGATCCCATATATTATATACAGGAATTCGTTTCCAAGGAACTGGACAGTGCCTAGGGGTGTAACCGAGTCAAGACAGCTCGTGAGTTACTCGAGATTGACTCGAAAAATATTCGAAATCGACTTGATGTCAATCGAGTCGAGCTCGAGCTACTCGAGTAGTGTTTGGAGTCGAGTTCGAGTTCCATAATGCTCAGCTCGTCTGGCTCGCGAGCCTAATCGAGCTTCTGCTAAATTACCTTTTTACCCTTTTATACATACACATATTAAATATGTATCCATAGTATATAAGGAAAAGAAACCCTAGTCCTAAACCATTTCTCAGCCTTAACTCTTCTTGCTTCTCACTTTCCCTTTCCAATGACCTGAGAAATTGAAGAATTCTTTACTAGTCAAAGGTAATTGTTCTTTCCCAACCAAATCAAAGAGTTCTTAGAAGCATTTCAATCGTATTCTTCACCATCCTTGCTCGTCTAAAGCAGCAGCAAATAAAAGATTTATTTATCAATCTCTTCTTCTTGGTTTACAGCAGCAACTACATCAAAGAGTTATTCCTTTCTGATCGTTACAGTGGTATTTCGCCATAAAGTACCGATAATCTATCCCCGTATATTGCTCTCTTCTTCTCGGCCCTCTTTATCACTTCTTAAATAGTTCTTCTAGTGCACCTAACTTGTGATTTTAACCCTAGATCTGCCATTTATTTTAATTTATAGGATACTTTTCCATAATATTTTTTGATTGATTTACATATGTGTCTTGTTTTCTTCTGAAAGTTTGTGATTTATTTGTAGTGATACAAATAAGGTTGAATGATGAAAATCCTTTAGATGCACTAAAATGAAAAAAATGGGTAGAATATGGTCTCATTTGTTTGAATTCTCGATGGATACTGCAATTCTTACTGGAAGTTAAGAGTTTGGTCAAAAGAATGTAGATGCTGCCAACAAAAAAAGAGTGAGAGGTTTCTTATTATATTTTTTATTTGTTAAAAGGGAGTAGTGATGAACTCATGGTAGAGAAAAACTGAGATACATTTACAGTGGTGAAGCTTAATTTGTTTTTCTATTATTTATAGCAAATCAAATGTAAAAGACATGGAAGCATATTTGTTTATATTTGATTTGGTTTAAAGAAGAAAAGTGATCATATTATCATTATTGAGATTTTTGGAATTTTGAATCTCATGTGAAATTAAAGTATTTTATTTATTGAAATTTAGTCGAGCCGAGTCGAGTCGAGCTCCAAAGTGTCGATTATTTCCTCGAGTCGAGCTCGAGTTTAAATTCTAGAGCTCGATCGAGCTCGAGACGAGTTTCGAGCTTTGAGTTTTGGAACCGAGTCGAGCTCGAGCTTGGCACTGTGTCGGCTCGATTACACCCCTATCAGTGCCTTAAAGAGTATCAATGCTCATTTTGATGAAATGAATGCCAAACTAGATTTCTTAACTTCTAAATCTCAAGATCCAGCTACTTTATCTGTGGATGAATTGAGAGGTCTTTTACATGCCAAGCTGTTAGCTCAGAGTGTACCTTCGAAACATAATCTAAATCTGGTATAACTTTTTTAAGCTGAGCAGACATACAAAGCAAGTAACTGGGATAAGTTTAAAAAGACTTTGATGGAAGGCTTAGAAGATCTACGTCATGTTGTTTATGAAAATTTAGATGATGTTCAACAGAGATTGGTAGTTTTGGAGCAGACATGCAAAACACAGACATCGAAAAAGAAGCGTGACGATCAAGATCTAAACGATGATCGCCATGAGGGGAGAAAAGATTAAAGACTTATTTTAATACTCCCGTTAGTCAAAGGATTTTTGGTTCTAAATCTGCTAAAAAACAAACTACTGATGAGCTTTAAAGAGAAATTGATGAATTTACCTTAGATGATGTTTCAATGCCAATGCAAGATGCTGAACCTGAACAAGTACAACAAGTGTAGAAACAAGCTAACAAAGGAAAACGAGTTATAGAATAATCAGAGTCTATATCAAAGAAAACACCAAGGGTTGAAAAGCTTATGGTTGAAGAGATTTATGAGGAGCAAGTTAAAGAAGCTGAAAGTCCTATAAAACGTGATTACAGATGAGTTGTATGAATAATACTTGTAGAAAGATGAAGATCTTGAAGAAGACAAGTATGAACACTTGCAATGATTCTTGAAGAGTGGTTGAGTTTGTTGAAGTATGAAACAAGCAATCACCACGACTTCTTACAGAGAAGATATGGCTGAATAATCAAGTGTATTCAATGTGTTAAGTTTTACAAGAGTTACCTTGCTATCATAGATTGCGAGGTATATATAGACAAAATCCTAATGGGCTTTAAACAAATGGGCCCAAGGCTTACAAGAGCAAACTAGACTATATTATTAAATAAAGTGGGCCAAGCCCAATACAAGTTATCTAGTCTAGTTAGATTTACAAAAGTACACAAGACCTACAAATAAAGATCTAACAGAAGCATCTAAAAAGTTAGATCTGACAAAAGTTCTCAGGGGTGTAAACAAAGAAGTCCATGATCTATTTCCACCACCTTCTGGAGAATTTCAGATATCTGCAAGTGATATTCTTGCTCAAAAAAGAGAAAAGAAAAGGGATAAAAAGAAGAAGAATCAGAATGACCTCTTCCAAAGAATTACCAAGCCGAGCCTGAAAAACTGTTGTATTTCAAGGACTTGATTGGCATAACATGTGAACAAGGGACGCAATGAAAAATCCTATTTAGATTAATGTTTGTCTAAATGATGCATTTCTAGAAGACAAAATTCAAGAAATCTTTACTAATGTTCTCAAAGACAGAGTTCCAGTGGAGCTGATGGGTTTAACTAAACCTGAAGAGATCAAGTATTAATTTATCCTTAAACCACATATGAGACCAAGAGAAGAGATTGTTTCCAGATATCCTATTATCGGTTTAAATCATGTTAAGCTGAACAGTCTGATACATTACAAGCATGTAACGTTTAATGTTCCTAGAAAGGAAAGAAAAAAGAATGACTTTACAGAAGCTGGTCTGAAATATATAAAGTTGTATGATCTTCACTTTATGTATGATTATCTCTCAAGTAAAGTAGCTCCTCACATGGAAGAACATGTTGGAAGAAATTTCCTTAGAAAATACTTAGTCAATATTATTGCATCTTTTCAGGCACATGACCTACAACTTAGAGCTGAAAGCAATCAACCGAGGGTCAATTTGTTAAACCCGAACCAAAGTTATCCTCACTTGGATAAACTTGAAGAATACACCATTCTTGAACAATATGATGACTTTTATGATGGTTCTGATGGAATTGTGTACCATAACCAAAAAAAGAGAAAAGACATTCGTTAGATTCTCAGAGCTATCAGCATATTCCGATGGAACACTCAACTTAATGAATCATGAACTCTATGAAAAAGTCTTCAACAACAGACTTACAATGCCAATGGAAGATCAAGTCCTCATTATGAAAATTAGAGACAAACTGAATGAAATCAGAAAAGACAGGAAGATTATTAGGTCTTAGGAAGTATTCTTTGGGATGAGAAATGGATAGGAATCTTTGGTTGTATAAATCCTTTTGTATTAGATCTCCAAAAGGGGAAGATTGTTAGATCTAGTTTTAGGATCTAATAATGTAATTTGTGTTTAAGCATTTGACTAATGGTAGCTTTGCCTATATATAGTCAAATGTCTTTTCTTTGTACATATCAAATTTCCAAGTTTATCATAATTACACTTAATCCCAAGGTGTTATTCTTTGTTTTACAACTGGTGCTCTCATTGTGATGAAGAACATTCTTATCTTCTACACATTCTTACATCTAATCATTAATGGAGATTAGTATCACTTGATTATTGTAGGACAAACGTATGTTAATATAAGCTCCAAACTATATAAATAAATACCAGTCTTAAAACATTTATCAAGAAAGAACACATACATATCTCAAATATGGGTTGGGTTACTTACAGTGTTAAATGACATGTAATCGCGAACATATTGTAACACCGCCAATTTGTGAACCAGATTTTTTATATTTTAAAAACTATTATTTTAAGTTTTCAAACCACATGGCTTCATCTGTAAACATAATTTATAAAACCAGGTTTCAAATTAATACAAACAGCAGAAAGCTAAGTGGCTAAATTATATACAAATCAAAACTAGCCACATAATAAAAACACTATTGGTGTTATTGGGACATACGACCAGCCATTATAAATAATATTTACAAACATAATGACACATGCAAGTGTTTCTACCAATTGTACACAATCCAAGAAGCACCAAAGCTCATGAGCCTAAGGGTCACCTGCAACATGGGGGAGATTATCGATTAGCTGATTAAAGCTAGTAAGCATAACATAGCATAAAGATCAATATACATACATCATATATCAATAACAATGATCAAATAGTGCTATCCTAGCATCTCGCGATGAGTTGGCGTAGTCAGAAGGCATCATAATCTTGCAGGGTAGCTAGCGTGGCTCAATGATCATAACTGGGGTACATCAACTGTGCCGGAGGGTGAGCGGGTAGCTGTCCACCTTTGCGTTATGAAGTCAATCGACTCCATTGGGTACAGCGGAAGCTGATCCCCAAACCGTTCGAGGAACATTGGGCTTGCAAGGCCCTAAATACCTCTCCAGGTACCGTTGATGCTATCATCGACTCACAGGCCTCAAGGCAATCCCAGTCCATCGCTAGCCTCGATAATAGACTATACAGTCCTCATGTCCAGATCAGATCACAAACACATAACTGATCCATTCAGGATCTCATTTCGCGCATATAATTACATATCATAACTGTGATTCATATCTTACACTATTCAAGTGCATATCATATCATTCCAACAAGTTACTAATGCATGCAATAAGGTAATCTACCTTTCGTTAACATATTTCTTATTTTCTGATAACTATAATATAAGTATATTAATTCTTATGTTATCCGACCCTAACCTGAAAAGCTACAGAAGGCAGATGTAATGTTCTAGTTCTTCCTGATCATCAGGTTCACCTAAACAAACTTCCTAAACATCAGTACTGAGAAACACATCAAACTGTTTGCCGTGATAGGGAACCTTGAGGACACGAGCCTAGTGCTTGCTCCCGTAAGGCCGCTTGCGCCCGCAAGCAGATTCTCTTGTGCCCGTAAGCGTGTATGTTACAGACCAGTGTCGAACCAGCCCCTGTTCAGTCCATTTTTCATACCAAAACGCACCCAATTGATTTCAATCCAATTTCCTGTGTTCTTACATGAAATATACAGTCTAACTAAGCCATAAAGACCAATTCTTACTCACTTTAACATACAATTCAAGATTTGGGATCAAAATCACCATTTTTGACCCATTTGAGTAAAACTTCCAAATTCAATCAAATTCAACACTTTAATCCATGAAATTAATTCCTAAGCACTTACTTATGATGTAGGAACAGATTGGTATCACAAATTCTAGTTCTGGGTGTCATTTTGGGTTTTGACCCATTTGAACCTAAAATACCCAAAATGCTCAAGAACATGGTTGGATATGAACTTACAAATTGGACGAGGATGAAGAAGATGATTACAATCAGATTAGAACTTGAATGGTTGCTGGAATTTAAAGCCAAAAGATCTTCCTTTGCTTCCTTCTTCAAGAACAAGAGAAATGAGAGTGTGAAATGAAGAATAAGTGTCTGTGTACGTGAATAAGGATGGAACCGACTTGTGGGATATTATTATCCACACGTGGGTATTTTGTTCCCCCTTTCAACTTACAACTTGACTCTAGATTACCCGTTTCAACTAACGGGGATATTTTTGGAATCTTTATTTAAAACCGTTCATTATTTTATTAATTTTTGTTTTTATTTTTATAATCTAATTTAATAACTAATTTTCATAACTTATACAAATAACTTGAGTATAGATATTTTATTATTTATTTAAAATAATCGACGTACTAGATTTGCACGCCTCTAGGCTCCTTCTTAGGATGTTAAAAATCTACCCCCCCTAAGAGGATTCCGTCCTCGGAATCTGCTCTCCTACAAACAAGTGGGTATATCGGGCCTTCATATCTTCCTCGGTCTCCCATGTCAAGTTGGACCCGAGGTTGTGTTTCCATTTTACTAAGACTAACTGAATTCTCTTCTTTCTCAAGCGTTTTTCCTTTGTGTTTAAGATTTCAATGGGTTCCTCCACTAACTGTTTAGCAGAATCCACCTTTAGATCTTGTAGAGGTAGGATCTGATTTTCCTCCACTTTGCACTTACACAAATAACAGACATTGAAGGTATTATGAATACCTGACAATCCTAGAGGTAATTCCAAGGATACGGTTTGCTCGTTGACCTTCTGGATGATTTTGAAAGGACCAATGTAACGTGGGCTCAATTTGCCCTTTTTGCTAAACCGAATCACTCCTTTCCACAGAGAAACCTTCAAGAATACTCGATCACCTATTTCAAAGGTAACGGGTCGGCGCTTTGGATCAACATACATCTTTTGTCCGTCACGAGACGCTTTTAACTTCTCATACCCAAATTTGACTTTGTCAGCAGTAATTTGGACCAGATCAGGTCCTGCATACTGTTTCTCATACGGTGGCATACCAATACTAGAGTGATACGAATTATTATAAGCAAATTCGATCAGAGGCAGATGAGAATCCCATGAACCACCAAATTCAAGCACACACGTGTGTAACATGTCTTCAAGAGTTTGGATAGTCCTTTCGGACTGTCCATCAGTTTCGGGATGGTATTCAGTACTCAAATGAACACGAGTACCAAGCTCTCGTTAAAGACTGGTCTAAACATTTCACACAAAATGTGTATCCCGATCAGAGATGATTGATAAAGGAACACCGTGACTAGATACAATCTCATTGATATATAATTGAGCTAAACGAGGCATCGATAAAGATTCATTGACTGCAATAAAATGTGCACTCTTTGTGAGACGATCAACATTTACCCAGATCATATCATGCCATTTTGAAATTCTGGACAATTTAGTCACAAAGTCCATGGTAATATTGTCCCACTTCCATTCCGGAATTGGCAATTGTTGCAAATTACCATAAGGTTTTAGATGTTCAGTTTTAACCTGTGCACATAACTGACACTTCTTAACAGATGAAGTTATATCACGCTTCAATGTGTGCCACCAGTAAAGTTTGGTGCATCCAGAATTGATAGACAACTTTGACCTATGAGCCTCCTGTAAGATTAGATCACGGTTCTCTCCAAGGTTAGGTACCCAGATTCGGGACCTAAATGTCTTCAATCCGCAACTGTCATCCTCCGGCTGATCTTTCAGTTTACTCATAGTTTATACTTTCACAGTAGCTTCTAGAAAAGCCTCTTGTTACGCCTCTTTAAGCCGGGTAATGATATCAGATACAATAGTAAGCTTCATGAATCTGATGTTCCCCGAAGAGCCCTTTAGGCTTAGTGCATCCGCTACAACGTTCACCTTGCCCTGGTGATACTTAATTTAACAGTCATAATCCTTGATTAACTCCAACCACTTTCGCTGCCTCATATTAAGTTCCTTGTTAGTGAAGACATACTGAAGGCTCTTGTGGTCTGTGTACACCACACACTTAGTGCCATAAAGTGGCACCATAGCTTCAAAGCAAAGACTACGGCTGCCAACTCCAGATCATGGGTCAGATAGGTCTTCTCATGAGGTTTTAGCTAGTGAGAGGCATAAGCAATCACCTTGTCCCTCTGCATTAGGACACTTCCCAAACCTGCATAAGAGGCATCACAATAAACAATAAAATCTTCCGACCCGTTGGGTAGGGTCAGAATTAGAGCTTGACACATTAATTTCTTTAATGTTTGAAAGGCCTTATCTTGATCATCAGACCACGCATAAGCAATGTTCTTTCGTGTAAGTTTGGTTAAAGAACCTGTTTTCTTGGAGAAATTTTGAATGAACCGCCGATAATAACCGGCAAGTCCTAAGAAGCTTCAGATCTGTGATGGGGTCTTGGGAATTCCCCAACTCATTACGGCCTTGACCTTGGTTGGGTCGACCATTATACCTTCCTTGCATATCACTTGACCAATGAAATGTACTTCTTCAAGCTAAAACTCACATTTAGAAAACTTTGCATATAAGTGTTCTTGCATAAAAGTTTCAAGAACCAAACGAAGGTGAGCTTCGTGATCTGCCTCAGATTTAGAATATATAAGAATGTCGTCAATGAAAGTATGACAAATTTGTCAAGGAAAGAACGGCGGACTCGATTCATCAAGTCCATGAATACAGCCGGGGAATTAGTCAACCTAAAAGGCATCATAAGAAATTTATAATGCTTATATCTCGTTCGGAAAGCTATCTTTGGAATATCCTCATCATGCACTCGAACCTGATGATAACCAGACTGAAGGTCAATTTTAGAAAAACAAGTAGCACCGTGTAATTGATCAAATATATCATCAATGCAAGGAAAAGGGTACTTATTCTATTCTTTACGGTTCGCATATATTTAGCTCCCTATAGTCAATACACATACGCATCGCCCCATCTTTCTTCTTTACAAACAAGACTGGAGCTCCCCAAGGCAAAGAGCTGGGATGAATAAAACCTCTATCAAGAAGTTCCTGAATTTGAGTCATCATTTCACGAACCTCAGATGGAGCGAGACGATAAGGAGCTCTTGCTACAGGTGTAGCACCAGGAATATGATTGATTTGATATTCTACATATCACACACGAGGTAATCCGGGTAATTCGTTAGGGAAAATATTTCAGAGACTATCCTTATGTCATTGATAGTTTGCTTCTCCATCTTGGTATCAATTACATAAGCCAAGTAAGAATCACATCCTTTGGCTATGGATTTGCGAGCTTTCATTAGTGAGATTAGAGGAAATTTAGATGCTCTCCTTTCACCACGAGCCATAACATATGACCCATTTGGTTGAGGAATTTTCATCAACTTTTTAGAGCACAGAATTTCAGCATTTTGATTGATGAGCCAATCCATTCCAACAACTACATCAAAGCCAGTGATAGGCATGAGTAAATGTAACACCAAAAATCTCAAGCCATTATTTTTTTTTCAATCGCTACGGAAGCGTATACGAATTTTCACAAATACAAACACCCACAAAGTATACAAAGTACTGTTTACAAAATACAACATCCACTCGTGTTACAAAAGATTTATAAAACACGGTTCGTCTCTATTCAAAACACAATATCAGAGCATTGGTCAAATTTCCCTTCCCACAAACACAGCTAAATAGCTGAACACACCAAACCTGCAAAAAGTATCAACTGTGGGGAATTAGCACAAAGATAAGTGAATGGAAGTTACAAACAAACAGCCAACAGCAACAAGCTCAAGCAATCAACATCTGGTCACACAAACAGATCTACACACAGATCTCACAAGCAGATCAACACACAGATCTCACAAACCACACAAACCTAGAGGATCGGCGGTTCTTCAGAACCTGTAACTGATGCGGGCCAAAGCAAAGGTTTACCGATAGCTATTTGCTACTTGGTACAGTTAAACCCCTTCTGTTGCAACAAATG
>JAUEJL010145542.1:0-10578 GCA_032274825.1 Drosophyllum lusitanicum | reverse complement strand
TTACAACAAACATTATATATTAAAAGCTATAAGAGAAAAACAAATAACATATAAAATTAATTGTTTATATATAATAAATTAATAATAATAATATAAATAAGAAAAGAATGTACCAAGACAGGCTGTAGTGCTGTACAACTAATTGAAAGAAAAATAAAATGTGGCAGAGAATTGAACTAGGGACCTATGACAGAATATATGTAACCACAACCACTACGCTTGAAAGAGATATATGAATGGTTTTTGCCTAGCTTCTTTATAATATAATATTTCACAAAAAGACAAAATAATTACTATTCATAACTCCTCACAATTGTTAGACATATATAATATCTTCAGGGTTTTCTAGTCAGGTTTTGACTTTTGAGGGTGTATAAGCCTAGGAAGTAGGGGTGTTTTTTGGTCTGGTTATTCGATTTTCATGTTATTTGGGTCCGGTTATTTGGGTTTGAGGTAACAAAATGTTACCTGATGACCGGCCCAAATAAAAATCGGGTTATTCGGTTTTTGGGTAGATCGGGTCGGTCCAGGTTTAGGGTTATTCGGGTTGAACCGAATAAGAATTTATTGTTTGCCATTATATGTTTCAGTCACCGTGAAATTAGACAATAGGGTTAATTTATTTTGTTACTCGTATTACTAATTTCATGATAAAGATTATTAACATCATATTTTATAAATAATTTAACTATATGTGTTTTCATCTTATGTTTTTATTTGTTTTTATTAAATTGAGCATACATGAATCACGATAGTAATAGTATGATTCATCATTGCTTTGACACATCGATATAAAACTTAATTGGTTGTGTTTGTTGTTTAACCATTTTTACACGATCACAGGTTCATAGCAAAAATAATAATTTACAAAGATATTATATGATATAAATGTATAATTAGTTAAAATATATAATTATTAAAAAAACTTAAAACTTCTTAATTGGGTCACCAGAACTTCTTTTTTTCTAACTGCCACCTGACTCGAATAAGGTCATTTTTAATCGGGTTAACCAAATTAGACACCTGAAAACCGATTACCCCAACCCGATTAACTAGAATTTGATTCGGGTCGATCGGGTTATTTGGGTTCGATTTTTTCCGACACCCCTACTAGAAAGTGTTGTTTAGTAGTGATTGTTGCTGAAACTTTTCTTGACATGTTGGTCAATAGGAGGACGCTAGCACTTACTCGAGGTTGTGGTCCTTATGAAATGAGTTATTTATGTGGATATTGATAAAAGGAACTCTTTTAGTCTTTACACTCGTCCACAACTAGATTAGTATAAGCAAGCTCACTTTATTTATGTTTACTATTATTGTAGCATGTTTTACACTTTTACATGTATATTCATCATTTATCCGGCAAGATAATCAAAATTACTAAACCCAAATTAACAGAGATCTTGAATTTTATGACACCCTGAACAAAAGATTAAATAAATATCATACCTAAATTTTTAAACAAACAACTCATGAATTTTGAGGAGTTTGGAAACTCAAAGTTTAAAAAAAAAAAAACTCGTGTCACTTGTCTCAAATTTTGATTGTGGTTTGAGACTTTGAGATCGAACTGAATTGCTACCGGGCCAACCCTGAAACAATATTGTACGGCCCAATTTCTGGTTCCAATATTTTCAACTTAAGTTAGATCCAATCTAGGTAAAATCTGGCCCATTACTGTAATCAGAGTCAACTAAGTCAAAGGACTCGAGGCCTTGTCATGGGACTATGGGAATCTCAATGCAGCCTAATCGAAGGCCCATATAAAATTTGTATAGCTTGGCCCATTATGTTTCGCATATAAAAGGTGATTGGTGCCCTCATTCCTAGTATGCAGTAGGGTTTTCCATCCAAGGCAGCCGCTTCTTCTTCGACTTCGACGCAACCACCGGAACCTACGCGCAGTCGGCGGATCACCCAATCTCGCAAACATGGGGTACGATCACCTCCATTCATCTAATTTATCTTCATCTTTGCCTATATATGTTTACTATGTTCTGATTAAGGTCAATATTATAGCTATGGAGGATTATAGGAATTAATTAATATAGATAATAGAATCATTTTTTATGATTATCTTCGTATCGGTTCGTAAATCAATCGGATACTCTTAAGGTAAAAATCTGGCTTAACTGAAGTGGAATACGATATAGCTTTGAAACATTGTTTTATGTTTTATGTTTTCTGCTGATTGTTATTCGAAGTGGTGCTTGGATTGGGAGTAGAGTCTATGATGGCTGATTGTGCTCAGATCGAGTTTTTTTAAGGATTTAATTATGGTTAAGAGCAGGATAGTTTAAGATCTGAAGTGATGAGAAACGGAAAAAGAATATAAAAATTAAAACGGTCCTTTAATCTTTATAGTTTACTAGTCATTTGTGGTGTTTTTCATTGTTCTTTTGGTTTAAATCGATTGTGATTGGAAGAGATTGAAAAAAACCAGATTTTAACAAATTTTTACTTATTTCATAGATTAGAATGTTGGTAAAACTGTAGAATTGTTCAATTAGATAGAACATGACTTACGTCGGTGTGATTACCTGTTTGCTTCTAAGATATGTTCTTTTGTGTAGCATTTTGAAACTTAAGTCAGTGTTAAATCCTGCAATGCTTAATTGCTTATTCTTGGATTACTTTTATGTTTGTATAGCCAATTTCAATTGGTCACTTGTAATTTTGGTTCAAAATTTAACATTTAAACGATTATCCCAATTGGTTATATTTAATGTATTGTTTGAATTATTGTTTTTCAGGAAGACACATGGAATGGGAGCTGGTCGCAAGCTGAAGTCCCACCGCAGGAGGCAAAGGTGGGCTGACAAGTCATACAAGAAGTCGCATCTTGGAAATGAATGGAAGAAACCATTTGCAGGTTCATCCCATGCTAAGGGCATTGTCCTCGAGAAAATGTAATTCCCTTTATTTTTCACTGTTATACGCCTTATCACTTCTAGATTTTAGGAAGTGTCTGGTTCGTAGTTAGCAAATTTATATTTACGGAGGATTCCCAAGTTTACGGTAAAAACTCCGTAATCCTACAATCATGCCCAAACCTATACCAATTTAACAAAGTAATCTTTTTTACTGCAGTGGTATTGAAGCTAAGCAGCCTAACTCTGCTATCAGAAAGTGTGCCAGAGTTCAACTGATCAAGAATGGAAAGAAGATTGCTGCTTTTGTTCCCAACGATGGTTGCTTGAACTACATTGAAGAAAATGTTAGTTCTTGGTTTCGTTTACTTATAAAATATATTGTATTTTGTTGGGTTTTGTAGATTCTTATTCTGTGATTGCTTCTGTTACAGGATGAAGTTTTGATTGCCGGATTTGGGCGTAAGGGTCATGCTGTGGGAGATATTCCCGGAGTTAGGTTCAAGGTTGTGAAGGTTTCTGGTGTTTCTCTCTTGGCTTTGTTCAAGGAGAAGAAGGAGAAGCCAAGATCTTAAATATTCGGTGGTGATATTCAAGACTTTTGGCTTAGTTTTGGTATGTTTGTGGAAGAGCTTAAATGGTGGTTTTATTTTAGCTTCATGTTTGTCGAGGGCAGATAATCAGTTGTTCATCGTTTCTCCTGTGATTTTGGTAAACACATTTTATTTAGATAATTGCTTCTACTGGAAATTTCTTATTGTGTTTTTGTTCGTGAATGGAGAATCGATTTCAATGCTTCTTAATGTACTGGGAATGCCTTGTCACTTTGATCTGTTTTTGCATTTTGAAAGCTATTTAAATGCGAGTTATTGGTTTGCCCAAGTCGTAGCACATATCGACCCAAATAGTTCAAAAAATTTACCCAATTTGATCCATACCTAGTGATATAGATCGAAACTGCCACTCATTGTTTGTGAGTTTGTGATGATAACTAGGTTAGAGACCGTGTATTGCATTATAGGGAGTTATATGTCACAAGTTTGAAGATACTTGTATACAATATTTCATATTTTACTACTATATTTATATCTTTTTGCAACATAAAAGCTAAAGAAAAAACATACATAATCTCTCCCTGGTATGAAGCTTGGAAGTTATGTTGGATGTTTTCAAATGAGACAATTAAGCTTTCAAATTGAACTGAGCATATAACCCACTAATAAATGAGAATATGTTCTTTTTTAACTCGAGAATAGAGCACCAAAACAAATATATTAATCATCTTATTTTGCCTCGTTGATTAGGTTCTCTGGCTTGTTAGGTCAGTCTTTATACCCTAGTAGAACCTGTAAAATAACCTTCAACTGAAGTATATATGTGTATCTACTTTTTAAGTAGGAGTATTTAATTTTATTTATATATCAGTGTAATTAAATGAAGAAGTTGAGTATTAAAGCCTACATGATGTGTATTGAAAATGAGTTTAACCTTCTAATTCTTGAGCAAATAGTCTTTGAACTGTTCCTTAAAGTTGATCACAAAGAATCAAAACTCATCAAGTTTAAATGGTTGTATAGTGATCCGATCCTACAATAATGTTAGTGAATTAAGAAATGAAAATAGCTCTAGGGTTAGGGATACAACTACATAGTAACAAATTTGCTTCGGACACATAGTTTATAAGTTGGATCATTATTGTTGTTCGATTATTTAAATCAAAATTTAATTTTAGTTTCTTATTAGACGGACCGTAAGCCCAAATGTATTTCAGAGAATTAACTACCTTACAAAATCCTAAGGTGAACTTGCATGTTTCATTAAGCAAATTACATGATCGATCTTAGGTAAAGAGAACCTAGAGATTAACCACGTGATTATAAAAATTCATAAATCATAACCAACACTATTCATTGTATGGATGAAGGGCTTAATAGATGTGGTTTGATCAATTTTAAGCAAGATTAACAATCGGATCTAGAATTTCCTCCGGTTTGAATAATCAAAGACTTGTTACTAATAAAAATATGAAGGACCTAAGCAACATATCCAACATGAGTCTGTAAATTTTCATATACCTACTCAGGTTCTTATCAAAGTTTAATGAAATTTAAAAAAATATAATTAATTAGAATACAAAGAGCTAGCAAACTCGAAACAGCATGAAAAAGATGTTACTCGAAGCTTCCTTACATGACGGTAAAAGAGAAAAAAGTAGTTTAATTGCAACTGTAGGGGATTATCACGGTGTTATTACTACACATATAAACACTTTTGTTTTGACGATAAGATGTTATTCGAATCTATTTTTGTATACTTGTCTAAAGTTACACGGTAAACTTAGTCCCCAATTTGACACCAAAATTTGATAAGTCACATATACAATCAAGAATAACATTAAACTAGTTAAACACAAGGATTATAACTCGAACTTAATTGCAAGTACTTCTACTAGTTCATTCAAGCATTTCATCAAGCACTTGGTGTGCATCTTCAAACCTGACAAGTATGAACAACAAAGGAGAATGTGATTAGCCCCAAAACTTACATAATCATGATGACCCATAAAAGATTTGAATAAAATCAATACATAATTCTAGAGAGTTTGAGGATGGATGTGAGTATCACCATTCTAAATACTCTAGATTGAAGCATGGTACCTGAACTCGATAGTGCAATAACAAATTTTGGTTCCTTTAAAAGTGAATACAAGATTAGTTTCAACGGATTCAAAAACCAATATTTTGAAAATGGATTTACCCCAAGATGATACCTTTTGGTGGTTGAAATCCTAACACAGACAGTTGATGTTCTTTCACCCTCATTGTTCCTCACATAAATGAAAAGAATGATTTAGTTCAATCAAAGATAGGGCTTCATTTCAGAAAACGCAAATGAAAATTAAGGGAGAGATTAATAAGCGAGAATCATATCCGGTTGTAATTGCACTTCCATCGACACCATGATAATCGACTAATTGTTGTTGGTGGTCGGAAGTTGTTTCCATCTTCGAAGCATAATTCCAAAAATCTCAAATAAAATTTAAGGGAGAGAGATGGAGGCGGGAAACTGATAGGTAGGAAGTCGGTAGAGAGGAGGCTCCCTTCCTTCGATACACGTGGCATTACCATATGTGCTTAGTTAGGGAGCGGGAATTTAAAGAAACAAAGCTTTAGAAATATGACACGCGTCCTACTTTTTTTACTTATATATTAGAGAAATGATTACTGTCGTTTGCATCGATATAATAATAATAACAACGAGGCTTTGTTTCTTTTTTAGAATAAGACCATTTCTCTATTGTAAATTGAATTTCTACCCTAGGAAAAACACGAGGGCTTAAACAAGGAGCCACAAAATCAATATCTCATTTCCTGTTTTATGACGACAACATCTAAATTTACCCGCTTCTATCAACTTGATTACTAGTTTAGTTTATAAATGTGATTTGATTTATAACATCTCTTGAAATGCCAAAGGCAGAAGCTTTAAAAACCACCAAGTCCTAAGGATTAATGTGAATATGTGATATCTTACAATCACATACCAGTGTACACTGTGCAGACCAAACAGTCTAAAGCCCTTTTAAAGCTTAACATTAGATACATTCCCACTTATACAAAATTTGTATAAATAAAATGAAAAAAGAAGAGAAGAAATTAGTAGCACATAGGTTATTATTGGCAGTGGAAGACGAAAACAGCAAGTGGGATCTGGTTAAAACTGCACAAGAGAAAGCAGGTTTACCGGTTATGCATTTCTATCAGGTATACGCTAGTGTATCAGTGTATGTAAGTTGTAATTACCCATCATTTCAGTTACTGGTCTTCTTCTAACATCTCCCTGAGTTCAGCTCCAACAGATCAACCGCTTTTTGCAAAATCATGTAACCGTCTGCAATCAAAACAATTGTCATTATATTTGATGCTCGAATTTAAAGATAGACTCCTTTCAAGATGGAAGGAGCATAACAAAATATGTCTATATATATCACTGCTCAACCAACAATCTTATCTTTCTAAAACTTGAATGAAAACTGGCATCACATGTTGTTAAAAGTAATTCTCTGAAATTGGCACACTAAGGTCCAGTTTGTTTCGCGGAATTCAAAAGAATGGAATGGAATTGAAATCAAATTCCTTGATGTATTGCGTTTGGTAAACTTGTTTTTAAATGGAATCTCATTCTTTAGAATGTCTACATTCCTCAAGTAATGGAAAGTCCATTCCATAGGGTGAGCTGAATGGAATTTAAATCAATTCCGTTCCATCGACTGTGAAACAAACAGAACCTAATATGCTCGAATTTTCTATAGCATTGTGTATGGATGAACCGTCATACTTGCAATGAAATATGTTTTGCATACGAAATGGTCAACCCGAGTTATGTTTTATATCTAACCGGTGGCTCAAACTAAAAAGTAACCAAATCAAATGGGTCAAAAGTCACATGAGTGCGTTTCCTAAATCATTTTTTACCAAAAAAAATTAAATTACCACCAAAATATAGTCTAGTATTACTTGACATGGTAGTTAGTGGCAAAAATCTAAAAAGTCTAGAAGCAAGTGTGTGGGGAATCCAAGCCCGGCCCTTTTCACCTTGGTACAAAAATACACATTTTAACCCTTCACACCACCCGTTTGACCCACTCATTTGTCACCTCCAGCAATACGTATTAGCCACAAGAAATAATAAATTGTTAGTTGCACATAGCTACATCACCAGTAATAAAGCAACAGGAAAAGCAATTAAGAAAGAATGCTGGTGAGCGAAAAAGCAGATGTCCAAAATCCTATTTCCGAAATACCTACTGATTCATAATGATTTTTAAGGCATGCACCCTACAACTTGCGAATGCACAGGATGATTATAACAAAGACACATCCATCAATAAGGTAATGTTTACTCATAAAGAAAAGAAAACAAAAACACACATCCATTACGCTTGTTCAAAGTCATAATTATATATCTAACACAAAGGGAATGAGCAGAGTTTGTACCAAAATTAGGTTGCCTCATTCTTCAGATTGAACATCATCAACAGATTTCCCATCATTTTTAGGAGTTTTCCTCGATGTTGGTGAGTATTCATGGGATTCCTTTTTAAGAAGTGAAGGTGACTTGGATATTTGTTTGGCAATTCTACATATGGTGTCACCAATTCTAAAATGTTTTTTTGGGGGTGAAATTGATGATTTCTGATCAGTATTCCCATTCCCACTTCCCTCCTTAAAGCCATTTGGCTCAATGGTTGCTTTTCTGCCACCAATTTTTGTCCTTTTATTTCCCCCTTTGGTTACACTCATGCTGCCCTTTGGTGACCCGTTTGTCAAGTGTTTTTCTTTCTTGCTTGGGACTGAATCGCTATTACTCACATGCTGGTGCTTCCCCTTTGCTGACACCTTCGACAAGCTTTTTTCTTTCTTGCTTAAGACTGAATCACTGTCACTCACATACTGCTGCCTCCCCTTTGGTGACACGTTAGTCAAGCGCTTTTCTTTCTTGCTTGGGACTGAATCACTATTACTCACATGGTGGTGCTTCCGTGGACCACTATCACATGACTTCAACTTCCTTTTTTTGGATGAAACTATCTGACCTACAGAAGCTGGTTTTGCCTCTTCAACTACCTTCCCTTCCTCCGTTACTAGAAGCTCGGGATTATCTTCTAACTTATTACTTAATCCGTCTAAAAGATTTTGTGCTTGAAATTGATTATAACCATTCCAACGATTGTAGGCCAATAGCCGGGCTCTCAAAGACAGAATCTCCAATCTGCTAAACCCATCAAAATGTTCTCTAGCTAGATGATGAACAGAGTGAACAATATTTGCAGGCTTGAAAGTAGCTACAGTTGAAAATCTATCACCACCATCTAGTTTGCTAGCTTCTTCCCTTATCCCAGCATTAACAAAAACTTGGGATTTAATTTTACCATATAACTCTTCGGATAAGCAAGAACATGCCAAACCAAACTCAATACGCCTCGTAAGCTCATCCAAAGCACAATTCACAGCATGAAGAAAACCTTTCGAAGGACTTTGCTTCTCCAATTTATAAAAATTCTTCCTAAACGGTTTGATTTTTGAAGCTTCGTTCCAAGCAAAAGTTTGATCACCAAAATAACCTACAAGAAACCCTTTCTTGTTAGAGTATTTTTTAGCTGTATCTGTCGAAGCCGATGGATCAAATATCTGGCCAGGCCACCATGGATAGCACCTTACCTTTGCCCACACCAAATCAGTACCCTTATAGTCACCTTCCTTTTCCTCAGTGGTAACCTCATTTTCATCCAGAACTTTTTGAATGTTCTCCGTGATAATCCCTTTTTCATCTCCAGAAACTCTAGCATCATCAGTTGAATCCTGAACAGCAATATCACCACCTCCATAATGACTACAGGATGGTTCCACCATTAGCATTCCGGTCTTCGGTTCTAACATGTCACCCCTAATATTAACCCCATTACTTGCAGCAACGTCACTATTAATCGAAGGTACAGATGAAACTGCAACATCTAAGCTTGATTCATTAAAAACTTTCTCGGACTCCTCTATTACAGTCCCATTTTTATCTCCAGAAGCCCTAGCATCATCAATTGAATCCTGATGAAAAACAATATCACCACTTCCATCATGATTAGAAGCCAGTTCCATCATTAGGGATCCAGTTTCTGATTCTAACAAGCCAGCTGTAGTCTCAACCCCATTATTTGCAGCAATGTCACTATTACTTGTTGGTACAGACAAAACTACAGCATCTGAACTTGATTCATCCAAAACTTTCTCAACACCCTCCATTACAGTCCCTCGTTCATCTCCAGAAACCCTAGCATCATCAACTGAATCCTGATGAACAACAATATCATCACCACCATCATGACTAGTAGACGGTTCCCTCATTTGAATTAGACTCTTCATTTCTAACAAGCCAGCCCCAGTACTATTACTAACCCTGTTACTTGCAGTAATCTCGCTTTCAATCGGTTCTACGGATGAAACTACAGCATCAGAGTTCGGTTCATCCACAACATTCTCCATTACAGTCCCTTTTGCATCTCCAGAAACCCTAATATCATCAATCGAATCCTGATGAACAACAATATCAACACCTCCATCATGGTTAGAAGACCGTTCTGCTGTTAGGGTTACAGTCTCCGATTCTAACAAGCCAGCCCCACTATTAATCTCGTTACTTGCAGCAATCTCACTATTAGTGGGCGTTACAGTCAAAACTAAAGCATCTGAGCTCGATTTATCCATAACTTCAGCACTGTTCTCTACTACAATCCCTGTTTCATCTCCAGAAACCCTGGTATCAATAATTAGATCCTGAACAACAGTACCACCACCTCCGTTATGATCAGAAGACGGTTCCATCTTTAGGGTTCCAGTCCCAACAACCAGTCAACCATAATCAGTTACTTACAAAAATATCACTATTACTCGCCAGTTCAGACGAGACAACAACATATAAGCTCGATTCAAATGCACTGAAGCTCGTAGACATATAAACAATATCCTAAAATCATACTATGAACAGGAATCCAAAAGCTTATCAATAATCATAGCCTCGTAGGACTAAACTATTGAGGATGTGTGTACGAGGAGTTAATAAAACTGGCAATTAGACATACCTGAAATCAAAGTGCAAAAATCCTCAGAGACGTGAGGGAGAGAGGAGAGAGGAGAGAGGGGAGAGGGGAGAGGGG
>JAUEJL010145531.1:0-10578 GCA_032274825.1 Drosophyllum lusitanicum | reverse complement strand
AAGTTCATGCAAAGTGTTCATACTTGTTCATACTAAACTTCATCATCTTTACTTCAAGTATTCATTGTTTACTCATCCTCTACACATAAAAGGACTTTCATATATATTAAAAGTTTTAATACTAAATAAAAGGCAATTAACGTGAAATTTTTGGAAACATCGAAGGTTTAATATTAAACATTAGTTATGATTGTTATTTTATAGAAATTAAAATTACATTTTTTACTTTTATACATAGCTTTAAAGGCTATAGTTATCATTCTTCTTCAATTATAGACAACAATTATATTTACAGATTTGTAATAAAAATAATTGAGTTTAGTTCATAAAAATATAACCAAGTTATTACCTTTTAGTATTGTGTGTATCATTCTTTAAAACTTATCATTTAATATATTAGACTTTTAAAAATTACCATTTCATTTATCATGTTTATACAGTAGTTTGCCCATAAATATTTTAATATTATATTTTTTTTCTAATGCAATGAAAAAAATCCACGAACAATAAAAAAACCCATATGAACATCTTTATCTTTGTCATGAAGAAAGCTTAACCAATGAATCTTTAACTATGATGAGAAATTAAAACCTTTAAGCATCTTCAAATCAGTAATCTTGAACAAATCAAACAATCAATCCCAAAACTTTAAAATATCGAAACTCTATTCATATTAACAAAAAATATGAAAAAATACAATGAGTTCGACCTTCACCTTCAATAACATAAAATCAAGAACGAGAGAAAAACAAATCTACAAAATCCTAAATCGCTACTTACATCACATAACCTAAAAGTAGATCTGAAAACCCCTAAATTGCAAACCCTTCAAACCTAAACCGTAACATATTATTATGAAGACAATCGAAATCAGAACTTACCAAAGCCTGAAATGTTCAAAATTCACTAGAATCGGAAATCAACTAAAACAATCGACATCTTGAATAGAAGATCTCGTTGTAGCTTGAACAATAGATCTTGATTTGATGAACTTATAAGAAAAAGCCCAAATCTGTTTGGTTTGCGATGCGTTCTGTAGAAACTAGAAAGGGTGTTGAATAGTTTCTATGTCCTTTTTTTAAAATCTTTTAAATTGCTTTACCCTTTTCTAAAAATTATATTTTCTTTTTTATACAATAAACTCTTTTATATATATACTTGAGCACAACGGAAACAATAAACAATAATCAATAATAAATAACAAGAATATAAATATGAGTAATTAAAAAACTTAAGGGTTAGAGAGATGACACCAAGATTTATAGTGGTTCGGTTAAACTTCAACCTACATCCACTCCTTAACCTCCGTCAAGAATTCCATTAGCACAACGTGCAAAAGTTTACTTAGACCAGAAGAGACCATCGGTTACAATCACCTTCTAATCCAAGAACACCAAATACGAGCGCTTCACCAAGAACCCGGAATGCCTCCACCGAGGTATTCAAAAAATGTCTTATCCAAGGACTTTTACAAGTGTTCTTTACCAAGAACACAAACCCAAGAACAATGTGGGGAATAATCAAACCCACATGTATCAAAGTTCTATAACTAGAACTATCTCTCAAAGTGATGATTTACAATTTAGCTCACTACATCAACAATGGTGTTTACAAAATAATCACTCACTTTAAACAAATCAAGAGGCAAATAGATTTGGAATTAAATCTTTCTTGTTTTCTCTCTCTTGATTTCTCTTGCTCTCTTTGAGTTGTTGAAAAAGATATTCAAATCTTGAAGATTAGAACAACTCAAGAACCACACAATCATAAATATGAATTTGTGAGATCACATGTGTGTGAATAATATTTCAAAGGATTTTCTGTGCAAGAGGTGTGTTTAAAATGAGAGACAAAACCTCCTATTTATAGAGAGGAGAGAAGATATCTAAGCTGTCTGGGCTCCGTAAGGTCGCGGCTTATGGTCGACTGTAGCCTACGACCGTGGGTCACCCACACAGCTTATTTGCAAGTTTTAAATTCTTAACGTTAGTGACTTGAAAGTCCAAAGATGTGATGAAGATGAGTAAACTAGATGATACTTGTAAGAAATAAGAAGAAATATTGAATAACACAAGTATCAACACTTTGCTAAGCTTGAAGATATATTGCTATTACTTTGAACATGGAGTACAAGCTGGTGAATGTTACAATATGCAAAGGTTACCTTGCAAACTAGGTTTGCAAGGTATATAAAGCAAGTGCCACATGGGCCAAGAGTCTCATGGGCTTTTACAACTAAACTAGCTATTACAATAAGTGTGGGCCAAGCCCAATACATTAAACTAGTCTAGAAGGATAATAATTACAATACAAAAGTACACAAGGCCTACAAACATATTTAAGACTAACATTACCGACAAATATTCAAAATTCTGTCATAAAGACAATACAATACCATTAAAATAATATTTTATAGTGTACTTGTAAATTTACATATTTTGGCACAAAAATTAAGAAACATCTCTTGAATTCAAATTGTGTGGTTGAGATTGTGGCAACACAAAAGTAACTTGTACTTTTACGGGCACAATGATCAAGAAATGTACTTTCATGATCTTATCTCTTCCACAATCAATTATAATACTCAAAATAATATTAACTCTTAAAAGTATTTTATTTATACACAATAAATGTATTTTCATGTTTTGTAAAAATTGCCAATCATAATATATTCATTTCAGTTTGTGGCAATATATTTTATAAATTCGCAATTCCTAAAATATTTATATAACTTTTGAACATGTGGAATTGATAAAATATGAAAATACATTTGAGTAAAAATCGATTTCTATATGTTTAACATTGTTTGTTCAAAAATCATTTTTTTCTAAATGGGTATCGTATATGTTTGACACTTGTAAAATTTTCATTACTCATTTGTTATGTATGTTCATTATAGATCACAAACCCTTTTGTAAATAAAGTAAAACAACAACAACAACAAAATCCAGAAGAAAATAAAGAACCATACGAATCTAGTCAAAGTTGAAATCTTGTTAAGAATCAAAATCTAAACTCAAGCTCCTTACAAATCTCGACTAAATCTTGGTTTTACACAAACCTCCACCAAAGATGATGAATGTGTTTGAACCCTATCTGAATCCTACAAGAAATTTTTACTTGTTCGAAGATGATGAGATGGCAAACTCAAAATTGATGGAAGATGATGAAACATATGAAATCTAGAAGCCAAATTGCTAACCGTAATTATTTGAAGATGATGAGTCGCAAAACCTAAATCTAGAAGAAGATAGAACCCTATGAACTTTGGAAAGGAAATCCGGAAATCATGAACATTATTATTATTATTATTACTATTATTATTATTATTATTATTATTATTATTATTATTATTATTATTATATTTTCTTTATTTTGAATTATTTTTAAAAAGAAAATATATGTCACTCACCACATCAGCATAACCTATGCTATAATACATTAAACACATAAGTTTTGTAATTTGAATACATTAAACATTAACTTTAAGAGTTTAGTATACGCAATAGCAAAAAGTAAGAACTTAAATACATTTTGAGAAACTAAACTCTAAATAATTATAACTCTATATCTGTAAATGAGAAAAAAAAGTTTATAACTTCATAAGAAAAAGTCAATGATTTCCCTATAAGAGAATGTGTCAAAAAAATAATAACGTTAATTTACAATTTACAATTTAGAAGATTTATAAAAGCATAAATAAAAAGTAAAAGTCATAACTTTGATTCAGAGTACTTTATAGTTTGTTCATATGTCATCATCAACCTTTTACCCATATAATTTTGTGTATGCTTAGTATAATCAACAACAAGAATCATACACCGGTTTACAGCGAGCTATTATTAATAAAAGAGTTATAATAATTTCTCATGGACTATTAATAAAAATAATAAAGATTTGTTTGTTGGACCCTTAAAGAATTATTAGTAGTTATTTAGCTCATTTGTTAGTAGATGGAAACCTCAAGGATCATAATTTTTAAAAAGGGAACTAAGGGGGATTTAGGGGTGATTACAGGGTAAGCTTGTATTAGGTTAATCTAACACTAATCCCTCACCATTTGTTCATTTGGAGGTATGTGAGTGTCTGTGTGTGTGGAGCTCTCGATCCTGAGCAAGAAATCAAGCAAGCAAAGGGTGTTCGTGAAGCTAATTGTTCAAATAAGTTATCTAAACTCTTGGTTGTGATCCGTAGTTGAGTTATTGTGGTGTTATTGCATGAAGGTTGATCGATTTAGAGGGTTGAGGGACAGTCAACAGTTTCTAAAGAAAAAAAGAATCAAATGAGATTTTGTGTGAACCTTAAATTGATAGTCATGACTTGTTAGGAATTCCTTAAGGATAATTTTTGTGTATGAATCATGGTTTAAGATGATGAATTTGTAAACCTGTTGCTCGACTGTACCACTGCATATCAAAACACCGTTCTGCGCAGGTTTGTTTTGTGCGCATACCCTGTTGTGAGCTGGTCTGCCTCGTGCGCATGGGAGCTCACTGCGCAGACACTATGTAGTCTTCTATGCAGTGTACTGAGTACTGTGCAGTGTTCTGAGTAGTCTTCTGTGTAGTTTGAAGTGCAAGACCTTATCTTATTATTTGGTTTTCAAACATACTTTCAAACAATTCATGCCATCTATGTTGAGTACTGTGCAGTGTTCTGAGTAGTCTTCTGTGTAGTGTGAAGTGCAAGACCTTATCTTATTATTTGGTTTTCAAACATACTTTCAAACAATTCATGCCATCTATGTTAGGTTTATTTGTGATCTAACAGTGTTAGTGTATGTGCACGAGATAGGTAACACTTGTTACTTTGTCCAATGTTATAAAACACTAAGGTTCACATTGCTATACATCCAACTAGACCAAACCTTAGAAATCACCCATGATAGTGTGAAGTTAATTAATCAGTTGAACTAATTAAAGAGAGAAATAAATAATAAATAATTTATTTATTATTTATAAGTTAATTAAATATTCTTTTAATATTTAATAGTCGATTAATGAATAATTCTATTAATTAATTGAGCGGTTTGTATTCAAATTTATCTCAGGGGTTAGTTTTGTATTGATTTAAAAGTCATTAGGATGGACTTAATCATGATGGGCTTGGACCACGATTTGTTTGTAAATAAGAAACAAATCTAGGTTAAATCATAATTGCAACTTAACCTAATCATCTCCCTCTCTCTTTTGCTTTCGATCCCACGGCCAAAATCACCAAAAACAATTCGATTTTTGTGATCACCGAATATACACACTTTGAATGTTTTCTTGTGTGGTCTAGCAGCACGGTTGAAGGTGGTGCAGTAGCGGTATAAATTCTATTAGCATTATAAGAAAAAGTTTAAAGCTTTGAACTCGTAAAGGTATAATCTTTATCTTTATCTATTTTGTTTTCCTATTATATAGATTGGATCACTAGTGGGGTTTTATATTAAATTAATGAGTTTTATTCCGCTGCGCATGTTAATTTATTATTTTTATACCTAAAAAACGCAACACATGGTTACTCTAATTCTTCGGGTTTTTGCTTTCTGGACCTCAGGTGAGTTCAGTGGTTTCTAAAAACGAGTACATTGATAAAACCATTGTTGAAAGATTTATAAGATAAACTTAAAATATTTAGTAGTTCAATGTGATTACTTCCCGAATGAGATGTAATACACGTGTAATCATATAAAGAATAGTAAGAAGGAAATCCTAACAAACTTTTCACCCAATGGAAGGTCGGATCTTGAACCGCTTGCGTCACGTGATCTTGCAATGAAAATGATAGCATTGACATGTATAACCGATGAGGGAACCAGTGCTTTAGTGAAGACTTACTTTATCAGAAGTACAATCTTCAGATCAAGAAAGCTTTCTTCATATTGATAAAAGGATTCTCTTTAGTAAACAGTCTTTAGCGGCTTACGTAAGAATAATGATCTTCAGATGATTTCTTCGAAATAAATCTTGACGGATGGAATGTAAAAAAATCTAAGACTAACAATCTCACCCTATTTGTTCATAATTCATCAACTTATTACAATGAATAAACAAATTAAAATATAACTATTTACAAAGAATAAAGAATACGAACTAAAATATTTACATGATCCACAAATATTTCTTTTTGGATTCATTTTGGTTTTCTATATTTTGTAAGAAGCTGAACGTATAAGGTAATAAGGGACTCAGGGTTGTTGTTTTCTCAGAGAAGGAAGAGTCAGAAGGAGATCTGGTTTGAATATATCATGAATATTTTGTTTTGGTGTTTTCAGAGCTATCTGCTTCAAATACTCTTTAAGAATATCTTCAGTTGATGGATCTTTATGATCGAAAAAGTATTACAGAAAAGCAAATGAAGGTAGTTTGCTCATGAGAGATCAGATATCCTTTGAAACCTAAACTTCTCATAAGTATCTAAGAAGAAAAACCCTCTGTGATTTGAAATAGCTTTGCCTGATTCTATTATGTGACCTTCAGGTAATGAAGTGTCAATACCTTTGCAATTTGGAAGATTTCCTTCAACCATGAGCTTCAGTATATCTTCCTGTGACTTTTTATAGGTAAGCTTTCTTCTTTTGCTCCGTGCTACCTTCAGCTCAAAAGATCCTTCATTTGATGAGTTTTCATTGCTCATTTTCTCATAAAAGGCTAAAAATTGAGAAATTCGTTTCTGAGCTTGTTCAACATCATCGTTCAGCTAATGCTTAGACAAGCAATGCATAATCTCTTGCCATTCTGCATTACTAAAATTCATTTCGATTTGAACTAAGGTATGCTTATAAAATTTTGGATCTTTATGTCTGATAATATTCAAGGATAACTCCCCCTTATCCTTTTTGAACCTGATTGAAGATATCTTATTTGGAAGGTATCTTTTATTTCTAGAGGATAACCATTTCTTTATTTGGAAGGTATCTTGTTTATTTGGAAGGTATCTTTTTGAACCTGATTGAAAATCTAGAGTTTGATTTTGAGAATGTGGATACAGAGGGCTTATATGATGATGTGAATATTTTAGACGTGGAAGAAGATGTTGAGAGGCAAAAACAAAGTGAGGGAGTGAGAGAAGCGAGAAAAGAAAAAGAGAGTGATGAGAGTTCTCCAGCCACAAAAAGCCGGGAAACCACATCCACTGTTGGGCTACCGCCTGACATTGAACAAGACTCTGGCATCCCACCAAAGCATGCACGAACCCCACCAAGCCACTCAATATCCTCTCAAAAGGTTATTGTTTCATTGCACGGAGATAAAACACATACACTATCGGCTCCTCATTCGGAGGGTGCTGGTATTGAAACAAGTGACCAACAGCTCCAGGTTACGTCATATCTTTCTGCGCACATTGAAAACCGTCAACAAATAGTTGACTTTCTTTCTAAACACTCAGCGACACTGGAAGCTTTATGCAGTCTATTTCAAGATAGACCTGCCGGAACTACCATAGGAGAAGCCTTTGTTGGCCATATCCAAAGATTGGTAGGAAATCCTACCACGGTCATCAATGATCCAGCTGTGAATGTGGGTGGCCCTTCGTCTACAGAATATGTTTCTGAGGATGTTGGTGTCTCAACGGGTAATCTAAGTGATCCCGGGCATGTTACAACTGAATCTGAATCGGCTAAGGAATTTGTTTCCAAAACTGATTTTGATGCTGCTATGGAACAATTGAATATAAGGTTTGATGATACTCAACGATTAACTTCTGAAAGATTAAATGAACTCAAAAAGCAAAATGAAAGGATTGAATCTAAGTTGGATACGTTGATAGAAAAAAAAGAGGCTGATATAAAGGAGAAGGTGACTAATGAACTATCTGTAGATGATCTTAAAAGCTTGCTACTTGTTCGTGTGATAGGTCGGTCTGAGAATACAAATGAAGAAGCTGATTTGTTAACTTTATTAAGAATGGAGGTTGATGCTACTTGTAAAACAGCTGCCGGGTCATCAAAACGACCTAGGCATGACGATGATGATCCAGACATCGATCGCCCTAAGAGGGAGAAAAGATTAAAGACATATTTTGATACCCCGGCTGTTCAGAGGATAAGTGTTGTTGTTGCTAAATTAGATGAAACATCATTTACACACAAATATAAAGGAAAGCAAAAGGTAATAGAGATAGATGATACAAAATTTGAATTTGAAAAAGATGATATTCTTGATGTAACAGAATCAGATGCTGAGGATGAATCTTTAACTCTAGCTTTGTGGATGAGCAAACAAAAAGATGAAAGCCTAACAACACCAAACATTACAAAGCCTGAAATATAACAGTTGTACTTAGATAGTGTATTGAAAGTTAACAAGGAAGTATCTGATCTGTTCCCACCGCTTCCAGGCCAATTCAGAATAACACCAGCTGATATAATCAGAAAACAACAGAAGGAAAAACAGAAAAAGAAACTCTCAAAAGATTCTGAATGGAAACTTCCTGAGAATGTGCAAATAGATCCAAGCAACACAGAATCTTTACCAAATTTGACAAGAAGTTATGTATTGACAAGAGAAGAATTGAAGAAAGAGGTTAGAAATTGGAGATATCAAGATATTCCAGTTGCATTTCTTGATGAAAAGTTTGTGAACATCTACTCTGAACAATTTACTGAACTGCTTGATATAAATTTGTTGGGTGTTAAGAATGTTGATGAAGCTCGAACAAGAATGTTTCTACATATACATGCATCAAAGAAAGAAGAAGTTGAGTATGCATATCCTATCATAAAGCTGAACTATGTGGCTATTCAGAAAGTGATGTTTGTGGATTTGGATTGTTATCATGTTACAAGATCTGATCAAATGAGCTACAGCTTTGGGCATATGGATTTAAAATTTCTAAGTCTGAGAGATGTTAATTTTCTTGTGGAGGAGCTTGGATCTAAATTAGAAAAGAATATGGATGAATGTGCTGGATATCAAAAGTTGTAGGAATTCATGCGCTACATAAGTCAAAGAGCTGAAGAAACAGACCTTCAATTAGGAGCTGAAGCTGAGAAAGACAAAATCAATGTTTTAAAGGCAAAAACATTTCATTCAAAGCTCGATCAATTGGAGATGTATCAAGTAATCTGGAGTTGTGATGATGCGTATGAAGGAGATGAGGGAATTTTATTGTTCAACAGCAAACAACAGAAATTCTTCTTGAGACTAAATGAAGTTAATGCTTATTCTGATGGTTCGCTGAAAGTGTGGTCAATCAAGATAAGAGAGCACAACTTAAGTCTTAAAGATGATATTGATCAAGCGCCTCGAATTCGCCTAACTAAAGTAATCAAAGTGTTTGAAGCCAAACGTGATGAACGAAAAATGACCAGACATTGGCAAAGAAAGATAGGACAGAGGAATGTGGACTAGATTCAAACAAGGGGGAGATTGTTAGATATTAATTTTGTGTTTGGAATCTAGTTTGTATTGTGTATGTTAGTGTCACCTTACATACATAGAACTAGTGATATGTACATGTAGTATATAAGGTGACTCAAGCTTTTGTGTATTGTAACTCTTACTACTTTGAAATATAAAAACACACACTTAAGAGTGTTTCTCTCTACTTGAATTCAGAAAGTACTCATACATTGCTTATCATTTTGACGTTCTTCGGAAAACTCTTCTTGAAGTTTTAGCTGAAGTGATTTTGGAGACATGCCAGGTTCTGTTGCTTTAGTGTCTTCAGCTGCAAGTCTTTTAGCTTCTCTTCTGCCTAATTCTTCTTGAATTTTATTAATTTCTTCTCTCATCCTCCTCATCACTTTCCGTCCACTCAAGATTTTCAGCCCTAGATACACATTTCGCTAACAGGCGATCAGGTGTATGTAGACATGATGAGGCCGGCTGTTTCCCTATGTCAACAAAACTGGGAGCTAACTCTTTTGTAACTGGGTTAGTTATGACCGTGTCTACAGTAGGAGCTCCTTTAGTTTCACTATCCTGCACATGTTGTGACGATGACAGCGCACAAATGTTATCATTTATTTGCTTTTGGATGTTCTAGGCATCCATATTTTCTATCTTAGCTTGAAACAAGGATGTTTCAGCTTATCGCTGCTCAAGCAGGGCTTTCAACTCCCCCTCGGCCTTGGCTATTTCTTTTTAAGATTTATCACAATCTATTTCTACTCTATCAAGAGAATGATTCATAAGATCATTTTGATATTCAGTATGTTCCAGAGCCTTTTTCAAACGTTCAATTTAAATATTTTGAGGATATTTCTTGTCCCAAATTGACATATTTCTTCTTTGTAGAGCCATTTTTCTAAAAACTTGGCAAATTTTAGATGACCTTCTGATTTTCTCCCCCTTAAAAGCTGAGGATACCAATTGTTTTTCCCGAATAAGATGTAATACTTACTAAGAATAAATTCTTAGTGCGGAATAAGTATATAAAATCGAACACATAGAGTTTTTCAAAGTTTGTTTATCTTAATAGGCAAACTTACACAAATACTCAAGAACAGACTTGAGTACTAAGAACAAATTGCGATTACTAAAAGAAACAAAATAGACACTCTTCTCTAACTGTTAGTCCCAGATTGAGTACGCAACAACAAATGTTTGTAGAAGAGGGGGTTGAATACAAACTTTAGCTTTTAAA
>JAUEJL010145520.1:0-10579 GCA_032274825.1 Drosophyllum lusitanicum | reverse complement strand
TCATCAATGGTCCAGATTAAATTTTAAAAATTTGGGCGGAGTGGCATTTTCGTAATTTTTCGTAATTCACATGTGATTGTATGCGAATCACCTGTGATTGAATATTAAAATTTCAGAACTATGTTTTTTAAATGGACTTTATTGAACACAACTCTATTAACATAACAAAAAACATAAAGATATAAATTACTACTTCTACACATATTATTAATGTTTCGGTACACGCTTAATAATTCTCGTCAATCAAGTTTAAAGAGTTATCAACTTCAAGTCTTCAAGTTTTGGATGATATTTATTAACATAAGCTTTATTTATAATCTTTTTAAAAAGACTATGTATAAAAGAAAAAAAAATTACGTATAAAAGTTTTGAAATCTACCCGAACACCGCACTGGTAATATACTAGTTATATTTTGTTTTTGTGCTCATCAATCACGTACGGCTCACATTGGCTTTTATAACCCATTTAATCTAAGTTTGACCATCTTGGCAAAAACACCCCTCGAACATTTGGAACATTTACATTTGAAGACATAATCCTAAGTATATATAATTAACTCTCTATAAAATCAAAGGCAACATACACCGGAGTTTGAGTTGATAACAAATAGACTTCATAGCTCAACGTCTTTTAGCATCTTCTCGATGTCATCCTTGGACAAATTCCCACTTCAAGCAATTGTTATACTTCTTTTATTACCGGTAGATTCTAAAACAGCAGTCACGTTGAGAATACCATTGACATCAATGTTAAAACTAACCTTCATCTTTTGTTCACCTCTAGGACCAGGAGGAACATCGTAAAGAGTGAATTCATCAAGAAGTATGTTGTGCTTAGTATTCTTGCTCTCACCCTGATATACTCATACATCCAAAGCTACTTGGTTGTCAGCACTTGTTTGAAAAACCTCCTCTTTGGTGGTTGGTATTTGTGTGTTCCTCAGGATCAAAACGCCCATCTTATCTCCCCTAAGCCAGATCCCGAGAGACAAAGGAGTCACGTCTGAAAGTACCAAACCCTTCACAGCTTTATTGCCATTACCACTTAAGTTGGCACCCAACACCGCTGCACCATAAGCGACAGCTTCATCTGCATTTATGCTCTTGCAAAGTTGTTTCCAGTCGAATAGTTCCATCAGCATTTCTTGTACTTTGGGAATCCGAGTTGACCCACCAACAATAACGATATCCTTCTTGTGCGTATTCCCATCTCGCAAACAATCCTTAACATGCTCAATACACTTCTTAAAGAAATCATCATTTAGCTCCTCAAATTTCGCCCGCGTTAATCTCATTGAAAAATCAATCCCCTCGTACAAGGAATCAATTTCAATCCACGTTTGAGCTGTTGAAGAAAGATCCCTCTTTGCTTTCTCACATGCAACTTTCAACCTCCCCATTGCCCTTGCATTTTCACTTACATCTTTCTTTTGTCTTTTCTTGAACTCTTGTACACAAAAACTAACTATAACCTTATCAAAATCCTCTCCTCCCAAACTAGTGTCACCACCAACGGCTTTAACTGTAATGGAGCCATTCTTGCTAATAATGAGAAGAGACACATCAAATGTCCCCCCACCCAAATCAAAGACGAGGATAGTTTTCTCTTGCGAGCGGTTTCTGCCAGCGCTCTTGTCTAGACCGTAGGCAATTGCAGCTGCTGTTGGCTCATTGATCAAACGCAAGACATTGAGCCCAGCAAGTGTAGCAGCATCTATTGTCGACTGTCGTTGATTGTCATTGAAATATGCAGGAACGGTAATCACTGCATCTTTAACCGCTATTCCAAGATATGCTTCAGCTGCCTCTTTCAAATTCTTTAGAATCATGGAAGATATCTCTTCAGGTGAAAATTCCTTGCTTTGGCCATTGTGATCAAGCAGAATCATTGGCTTATCTGTAGACCCTTTTATTACCTTAAAAGGCCATGATTGTATGTCCTCCTGAACTCTGCTATCACTGAATCTGCTTCCGATTAAACGCTTCACATCTTCCAGTTAACCGAATAAATATTTAATTTAATTAACAAAAGTTCATTACATAACAAAAGATATTTATGTTTTAGATTAAATAAACTTACCAAAAACAGTGTTAGTAGGATTTCTGGTGATCTGATTTTTGGCAGCCTCGCCTACTAAAAGTTCTGCTTCGTTACAACCTACACATGATGGGGTGATGTTGTTACCCTGTTCATTAGGAAGGATCTCAACACGGTTGTGTTGATCAAACCACACAGCAACACAAGAGTATGTTGTGCCAAGATCAATACCGATTACTGGTGCTTGAACTGATCTTCTTGACATCTCAGAATATATGTAGCTCTAAACCAAAAAAGAGAAATAGATGCAGTGAATACAGATTGAGTCTGAAATGAAAGAAAAGGTATGCCAGAAACTGGAGTTACATTAATTATTTTTCATAGTTTTTATATACAAAAAGTCAAGTTGCACATATATTATCAACTATAGACAGTTACATCTATCATTTTTTAAGTTGTTGAATTTATTTGATCAAGTCGAGCATTAGTTTATGATAATAATTGAGAGCGGACTTTCGTTTATTTGTCTATTTTCTTAAAAATGGAATATAAAAATGATAGCATCTTGTCTAATTGCTCTGATGCAAAGACAGATGACCTTAATTTGTATCTCACAAAATTAATACTTTTCATTGCATCCTTGTTCATTGATTGACCAGACTACCTATATATCTAGAATTACAGATTATTATCAAAAGAGATTGATATCCCAAGATGTTATATACCTCCATGTATAGCAATGACAAATCTTGAATATTCTTATGCATGTACTAAACATTGTTGTTTGAGAGTTCTAATATATGTCTATATATAACCATCTTAAGACGGACTACTAATAGACGGTTTGGATGACTTTCATGAGCTAAAAGTATGTTTTTAGCTTTAAAGAAATCTGGAAAGGGGTGGTATTAGCAATGATATCAACAATAGGTGTGTTTTGCGAAACTAGCCGAGGCTGGGACTGGGAGTGGAGCTGGGGCTGATTAATTGATAATTCTAAACCCAATTCATAAACTACTGGGAAAGACTTTTATTTTAAGGGATTATGTTTTTAATAATCCCCTCAAGATTTTAACACCCGAACGAGGTTAGAGAGTTTGAGATTATAAAAACTAGAATCTCAGGCCCCGATAATCCCCCACCCGTTGCCAAACACACCCAATACTAGAGTAGGATGGGGGTAGTTGTCTCAAGATTTGCATAACAAGTTATTGTTTAGAAATGGAGTCATCAACATCTTTGAGAGCATAAACAAGGTTTTTAAGAGTATGACAATAATATGTAATGTTAAGAGCACCCTTTTTAGTATTATCAAGTGTTTCTTGCAATTGGAGGGCACTAGACATTTTATTGCCAAGAAAGAATTTCTCAATGTTATCCCACAAGTATTTGGTACTAGCATATTTAGTAACAGTAATTTTTAAAAGATGAGGATCACACGTATTGTAAATCCAGTGGGAGGTTCAAATGAGAATGTATATTTAGGTGAGAATGAGAGACTTAATTCTGACCCTTCATTTGATTTGAAGGATAATCTATATTTGATCTTTCAATTTATTCATTACCCAACCATGAATTGCGATCATCAGTAACCCTTCCCTATAAACCCAACTTTGAAATTTAGCATCAACCTATTGTCATTCTTCGTCATCATCACCGATGGAAAAAGGATCTACTTGAGTACCTTAGCACTCTGACCAAAGGTTAGAAAAATGACGCCAAAGAGGATATTGTGCACCATTACCATATAATCGAAAATTAAATGAATGATACTTTGCAGACAAAGTAGGATAGACAACTATTGAAGAGATTGCTTGTGACATAATGACAAACTAGAATATCCCTTTGTACTTTACCGTGTGTAAGTGTGAAAGCACCTATCATTGGTGCTAAGAGATAAATATAGATACCAAAACAACTAAAGACCTATATTTAAGAGTTTTAAAAGAAAATCGGGTTCAATTTTTCCTGGGTAATTGGATGACTAGCTGGAGTATGAAAAACAGCCACGGAAATGATTAAACTACATAAATCGGGACATATACGACTTCGCCATAAATCCTCCTAGAAATATCCCTTTTGAAAGTTTTAATTTGTCTGATTGTCTGAACAATGAGTTGAAAAGACCAAAAGCAAGAACAATGGTAGGGTTACGTAATTTGATGTTTTAAGCATTATGATTTATTGTTTGCGATAAAATTTTGATCAAGTTGAATCTAAATTGATCATTTAAATTTGAATGCTTAAATTGTCAAACTTGAAGTTTATGCTTTAAATCTAAACCTAGATCATTAATTGCAATTGCTTAATTCATCATTTCTTAACCATTATGAAATGTTAGAAATTACTATTGTAGATAAGGTAAAAAATCAATATTTGTATAGTCAAAAGATTGTGCATGTAGAATACATTTTCGTTGAATTCTATTTCTACCCTGCAGATCGGTTATAAGAAATCAACTTAGGAATAATCGAATGCTATAAGTAAGGACGGAATGATAAAGTTATAGCAGTGAACCAAAACCATATGTAACAACTAGCTCCGCATCCGCTAACCATAAAGCATGAATCATACAGTGACCAGAAGGTCCAGAAGGGCAAAATACATTACAATTTTGAGTTGATAACAGATATTGCAAGATATTGAAGAAACATTACTGAGACTCTCAATTTATTTATGTATGATGTTACCTATATCTATATACTTCACAATGCAACCTTTTTCAGCATCTTCTCAATGTCATCCTTGGATAAATTCCCACTATCAGCAATTATGATACTATTTTTATTACCATTGGATTCCAACTCAGCTGTGACATTAAGAATACCATTGGCATCTATTCTAAAACAAACTTTCACCTTTTGTTTACCGGCAGGGGCTGGTGGAACGCCTTGAAGACGGAATTTATCAAGAAAGATGTTGTCCCTGGTTTTCCTGCTCTCACCCTGATACACCTGGATTGTGAAAGCCACTTGGTTGTCTGACAGTGTTACATAATTGTCCTCCTTCATAGCTGGTATTGGTGTGTTTCTTGGAATCAGAATATCCATATCATCTTCATTGATCTCGATGCCTAGGGAGAGAGGGGTCACATCTAAAAGTATCAAATCCTTCACAGTTTTATTTCCGTTACCACTTAAGTTTGCAGCCAACACTGCTGCGCCATAAGCGACAGCTTCATCCGCATTTATGCTCTTGCAAAGGTGTTTCCAGTCAAATAGTTCCCTTAGCATTTGTTGTATCTTGGGAATCCTAGTCGACCCACCAACAGTAACTATATCGTCAATTTCATGCTTTTCCATATTCCCATCTTGCAAACAATTCTCGACATGTTCAATACACTTGTTAAAGAGACTCGAGTTTAGCTCCTCAAATTTCGCACGGGTAAATCTCATTGAAAAATCAATTCCTTCATACAAGGAATCAATTTCAATCGATGTTTGTGCTGTTGAGGAAAGATCCCTCTTTGCCTTCTCACATGCAATTTTCAACCTCCCTATTGCCCTTGCACTTCCGGTGATATCCTTCTTATGTCTTTTCTTGAATTCTTGAACACAATGATTCACCATCGCCTTGTCGAAGTCTTCACCACCCAAATGAGTGTCACCACCAACGGCTTTAACTTTTATGGTTCCATCCTTGCTGATTATGATAAGTGACACATCAAATGTCCCCCCACCCAAATCAAAGATTAAAACATTTTTCTCTTGTGGATGGTTTTTATCAGCAAACTTATCTAAACCATAGGCAATTGCAGCAGCTGTGGGCTCGCTAATCAAGCACAAGACATTGAGGCCAGCCAGCGTACCAGCATCCTTTGTTGCCTGTCTTTGTTTGTCACTGAAATATGCAGGGACTGTAATTACCGCATCTGTAACTGTTGTTCCAAGGTATGCTTCAGCAGCCTCCTTCAAATTCTTTACAATCAGGGATGATATTTCCTCGGGTGAAAATTCTTTGGCTGCTCCCATGTGTTCAAGTACAATCATTGGTTTATCAGCAGACCCTTCGATCACACTAAAAGGCCATGATTGTATGTCCTGCTGCAATCTGCTATCACTGAATCTGCTTCCCATCAAACGTTTAACATCTAAAATTTATCACAGATGAAAGTATATAAAGTTTATTAATTTGCAGATTGCATAGTAAATGAAGGGTAAAATATATATCCAAGTTGTTGATCAAATCAACTTACCAAAAACAGTTTTAGTAGGATTCCTGGTAATTTGGTTTTTGGCTGCCTCACCTACTAAAAGCTCCATGTCGTTACAAGCCACACATGATGGAGTAATGTTGTTACCTTGTTCATTAGGGAGGATCTCAACACGATTATGCTGATCAAACCAGACAGCGACACATGAGTATGTTGTTCCAAGATCAATACCAATTGCAATTGATTTATGTCTTCTCGACATCCTGCAATACGTAGCTGTAGACAAATTAAGAATGATGAATTAATAAGGTGAATGCAGATTGTGGTATTGGAATGACATAAAAGGATTATCACAAACTAAAGTTATATCTATTATTTTTGAAGTATCTGAAACAATAATAAACCATGTTGCTTTTATTTAATCAAGTTGATGTATTAGTTTATGTCAATTGTATGGTAGAGATTGGATTTATTATTATTTTTATATTTATGTCTATTTAATTAAACACCAAAGTCCATATATAGCACCTGGTCAAAGTGAGCTGATGTAAGGATATAGTTGACATTCTCAAACCCCACTTAATTAAGAAATTTCATTGCAACTTAGTTGATTGCTTGTCAAGAATACCTATATCATATCTCTGATTTAAGATTGTACAAGTCTCCAGTGTTACATGCATGATGAAATGATAAATCATGAATTTAATGGAAATACTGGTTTTGTTTCCAAGTTCTTCATAAATCTGAGTATTTAGTGTAGAAGACCAAAAGCAATTAGAAGAGTAGTTTGTTACATATATGAATTATACAGTAACATATTTGAAGTAAACCTTATTCATTCTACAGATGAACTTTTTGTCAATAAACTCAGAAATCATATCTAAAACTTGGATTTTCACATATATATCAAGTGAATGTATTGATAATTAATGTGATACAGACATTATTTCAATCACATGGATAACTATATCAGTCAAAAGAAATATGTTAAAGACTATAATGATTCTTTTGAGATGATGAGCATATCACTAATTAATATGACCAGATATAGCATACATATGACTTACCAAAGTACAGCATACATTATTGAGCTTAATTTGAAGTTTTTGACAGCTGCATTTATGTCATTTTCTGTGTAACCATTTTTAAAATTTTAGAGAAAAAACTATAGATTAGTGATGAAACTGGTGTTGTTGAATATAAAAAAATAAAAAAAAAGATATGAGGAAGCTACTACAAGAAATTTAATTTGATTTTATTGGTTTGCAAAGATATAACTTCATCACATCTCTAGATGGAATGCTAGTGGTGAGATGTACAGTAGAAATGGTGATATTAAAGATACACTACAAGAAATAAGGCTTTTTGCAGTGACAAATGTCGCGGCAAAAAGCCCACTAAAAGACAAAGTTTCAGTTAAGCGATGTTGACTTTCAACGAAGACAATTTGCAGCGTCACGTGTCGCCGCTAAAGGCCTAAGGATATAATTTTAATTTTTTTTCCCACGAGAACAATGGCGTGACCTTTTCCCACCTAAAAAATTCAACGTCGCCGCAAAAGGTCGTTTGTCGCCACAATAAGATCATTTGCGGTGACAATTTGCTCTTTTGAGGCGACATTTTTCGCCTATAAATGTCCTTTTTTTGTAGTGATATAATTAGATTAGGGTTTAGTATATCATAGACCAACCCAATTGTATAGATAGATTAGGGCCTATTAGGGTTTTTTTTGTACCACTGTACTCTATAAAAAGTTGTCAATGTAATACTTAATACCTACGGGAATTTTCATTATTCTTCATGGTATCATCAGAGCCGTAAAGTTCTACTCATATCTTCTCTTTATCTCCTTTCCGTCGCCAAACTACCATTGGCCACTGCAACCTTTCTTCTCCCTGTCGTTCCCTTGAGTGACGGCTACTTTTCTTTTCTTTACCCTCTCGTCCTGCTCCGTGGACACATTGTAAATATAAGTATATTAGTCTTCTTTCCTTTGCCGCCTCCATGGCAAAAGCAAAAGCCAAAGACCAGACATCGACTATGTCGAAACTTTCAGCCCAGTGATTAAACTCGCTACCATACATATAGTCTTGAGCATCGCTATTTCTTATACATGGCCTATACATCAAATGGTGAGAAACGCTTTTTACATGACAAACTACATGAGACTGTGTACAAACATAAGCAGCCTAGATTTCACGACCTAATCAAACCTGGTTATGTATGTCAACTCACACACCTTAAATAGGCATCGGGAGCGTGGTATCAGTGATTTGCCACTTATGACACATCTATAGGCTTTACTCGTTGTCGTTCAGTTATTTCAATATTGGTGTTTTGTTGTGGGACTTCTATGGCATATCTATTATTATATGTTGACGATATTATTTTGACTACTTCATCTGACCAACTTTTGCAGAAAATTATCTCGTTGCTATGTAGGGATTTTTCTATGTCTGATCTCGACCACTTAATCTATCACACAAAATAAGGATGGTTTATTCCTCTATAAGCGAAAATATGCATCCGAGATTCTAGACCGTGCTCATATGTCGAATTGTAAACCATGCCACGCACCTACGAAAACATTGATAAAATTAGATGCCTTAGCAAACGCATCCTATGGTATCTTAAGGGCACTTTAGACGCTAGATAAACTATACACTTCCCCATCATCTGTCTTGAGTGCCTATGTTGATGCAGATGGGGGCGGGGATTGCCTGATCCATTGTAGAAGTAGAATACAAGGGTGTGGCTAATGTAGTCACTGAATCATACCGGTTACGTAACCTTTTTCTTGAGTTGCACACCCCGGTACCCAAGTCTATCATTGTTCATTGCAGCAATTTTAGTGCAGTTTATATGTCTAACAACCCGGTTCAGCACAATAAACCAAGCATATCGAGATTGATATATTTTGTTCGTGACCAGGTTTCTTTGGACGAGTTCGTGTTTTACATGTCCCTTCATCTGCTCAATACGTTGATCTCTTTACTAATGGTCTATCCTCTTCACTATTTAATAATTTTGGACATAGCTTGAACATGGTGACAAGCCTCCTGATCAATGTGATAGGGATGTTAGTGTATATTATGTAATTGTAATTAATCTTATTTATAATTAGTGATTAATGGAATATGGTTTTCATTGACGGTTTTTCTGGGGAAATTGAATCTTGTTTATGTTTTGATTGTTGAAGAATAAAAGGTAGTAATTAGTAGAGTACTATTTCTTAATGTTAATCCTTTTTTTGTCTTCACGATAACAGATTAAGGCAAAGTAGGTAGTAGTAAATTTGTATTAGATGATGCGTAGCACCCATCTTTCGTCTTTGTCTTACCCAAATGTCATTTTTTTCTTATTTTCTCTCTCTTATCCAAAACCCAAGTATAGTCTAACTCAAACAACCCAAATTTTACCTTCTCTTACACAGAAAAAAAGGGAAAGGGACGGGTAAGGTTGGGTTGGAGAAACCAAGCCCCTAACCCAAAGGGGAGCGTAGTGGTCAACCCAAGCTACCTGAATGATCTTTCTTGCTCCCGGTTTCAATCGGGTTACCCACTACTCAAGGCCTTATTGATTAGTTTATTCTGTTAGTTGGTTTCTTGTTTGTTAATTAATAGTAAATTGACATCAGGTTTTATTAATTTGATATATAGATTTGTTAATTTATCTTGTAATTGTCTGGTTGATGGTGATTTGTTAAAATATGAAATTGTAGGGTTCTATTGTCAAATTTTTTAAAAGAAATTAGATATTGGTAATGACGAAAGTGGTGAAGGATCTTCCAAAAGAAACGCTTATAATGAAATTCCACAAAGATCACAATCTAGCTCTCCGTCACCATCTCCGTTTGAATCTATTCAAACAACAATTGATTTGAATGTTCTTCCTCCTAATCCGGCAAATAGACCAAAAATTACAACCTATCATCCAAATCAAAGGGAACAAAAAAGGAGAGTATATTGGACTAAAGAACCTTACTAACCAAAGGGTCATAATTTTCCATCAAAAAAGATAGGCCCTAAACTAATTGTGTGAATAAATTGACGTCTGTATAGGATAAGTAGTATTGTTGTTTATTTTATGTGTTAATTGAACTGTTAGAATTAATGTGAAAAGTATCATCCTTATTACTTATTTTATTAAATCATACTTTCTGGATTAAGTAAAAACAAACGATACGATTACTACTTACCCTAATAAGTCTTTTGTCTATTAAGTTCATTAAGTAAAAAATAAACACCACCTAAGACGTTTTGTCGTGGAATGATTTCATGAGTTTGAGTTAGAGTATAGCTAGGGGTGTTTAAAAAAACCGAAAAACCGAAGAACCGACCTGCCCCGCATGAACCGAAACCGAAAAAACCGATACCCGTAAAACCCGT
>JAUEJL010145509.1:0-10579 GCA_032274825.1 Drosophyllum lusitanicum | reverse complement strand
TCCCCCACCTCTCACTCTTTTTACAGGTTTCGGTAAGTCAGCGGCTCGGCTGAGAGTGGTTAGCTTGGGGAGTAATCTCCTAGGACTCTGATAGATTATTTGTGACGAGCCGTGTTTTGTAATACTGATATTTAAACAGTTGTTTATGTACAATTGTAAATACTTTTGGTATTTAATTCGCTTCCACAGTGTTGTTTAAAAATGGAAATTTTTGGGTTAAAAATACGGTGTTACAATAGAGCTTCCGCACACTTATGTAAACAATTTGACAAATGATGTTGTTTATTAGTAAATTAAAAAGTTTAAATTTAAACCGAAATTCAGGGTGTTACAACATGTATACACATGTTGAAATATACATACAATTGAATATAAGTACTCTTCGTATAAATTTTTTTCAATCTATCATGATCACAAGCCCACATGGCTTGAATATGAAAGCAAATTGGTCAACATTAATTCTTCATTAAAACAAGTTTTACCAAATATTTATGGAATCATCATAGATATAATCATTGTAGCAAATACACTTAGATTAGTCATGATTCATCTTGGCGTAAGTAAAGAAGTGATATAGCTACTTATGGTAACAAATACAACAACAAAAGCTACTAGATTACATTGTGTCATTGCTGAAAAAGTAAATAAGGAATGATTATACCAATGACTTACTAAGCTAAGATGAATGTAGATGTGCAGATAATGAAGCTAGCACCTCCAAAGGATCAAATGAACCTTCTTGGAGCTCTAGGATAACCCAAGGACTTCAACTGTGTTTATATATTGTTTAGGACCGAGAGGCATATATAGTGAAAAGTGTTAAAAAGTTAGAAATTTCCTTATCTCGAGAAATGTTGTATTTATAGAACTGGCATGCACTTTCTACGCCCGTAGAAAGGAAAACTAAAGTGTAGGAAGTGGGAGGTGGAAAATTGGCAAGTTGGTCTGACAAGAATCTTTGCAGGTGAAAGTGGGGCAACTTGTGGGCGGTCGATGCTTTACGACCATAGAAGGGACATATACGGCTGTAAAAGAGGTTTTCACCCTAAACTGATCTTGGTTTAGGAACAACCTTTTTTGAATCTGGACATGTGTGTCCTGAAGTGGTACCTGAACTTGAACTTGAACTTGAACTTGAACTAACTTCCACTCCCGAAACTTAATCTATCGTGCAACGCGATCTGAAGTTGAAACTTTTGACTTTCGAGCTCTTAAATATCCAACTTTTGAATTCTGAGATCTGAACTTTTGTCTTTAGTCCTTTCTACGGCTGTAGAAAGGAAAATTATGGCCTCTAAAATGTTTCAACCTATAAAATTCGCACCGGTTATGGACTTTGGCCCTTTCTTCTGAATTTCAATGGGTTTGCTCGGTTTCTTGTTCTTATGTGTATACCCGCATGGTGGAATATAAACAGTTAAGAAGGCAAATATAACATTTCCACCGTAAAATTTAGTCCAAATGCACGGGAATCTATATGATAAAGATGTATAATGTAAGAGATATCAGTTCTTTAACATCCATTTATGGCTTATAAACAATCAAACTAAACGGATTGATTTCCCTTTCAATGGGTGAAACTCAATTTAGGGTTTGCAACTCATTTGGAGTCGATTTCAGATATGCAAATCTGCATGTTTCAAACCCTTAATGATGATGAAAATGCGAAGGGGTGGAAAGATAATGATGAATATGTTAAGTCTGGTTGCATGTTTTTATTTTAATATGTAACATTGATTTTCTTACTCCCTCCTAAATCTTCAAGATTTGTACTTTGATTTGCTTGCTAAAAAGGAGAGATGATGATGAAGATGTGAGAGAAAGAGAGAAAGAGGAAGAGAGAGAAGGGAGAAGAAGAGAAAAAAATACTTGGGTTCCGGAAACCAAATTGCTCAAACGATCGGGTAAAGATTGAGGGGTGTACGAGTGTTATAGATGAAGCCGACGCACCCGATGGTGAGCTAAAGAAGAGTCCGAAGGGCCATACAAGTGGCCTAATAATAATAAAAATAATAATAAATAAAGAAAGAAATAAAATTAAAGGTGATAAACTTAACTTGTAATAGCATATCACATTATATAAAATTTAATTTTCAATAACAAAATTATATTTTAATGTAACTATTTTATTACAGGGAATATTAAAATGTACAAATTTCATTAACTTTTAACCAAAAGAAAAGTAAAAATGTAATTTTTTTTAAACAGTTGAAGAAATTACACTAGAGGAGATTTGATACGGTGATCACTTCTTCTAGAACAACAAAATATTATTATCAAGAAAAGAAACAAAAAATTAATTAACTTTACGGTAATTTTAACCGCTAAACAAGAGGGGAACACCGAAAACCCCCAAATATATATAATCTCTGCAAATGATTTAACGCGATGAACTGTCATACAACTATTTCTAGAGAGAGAATCAGTGTTCTAGAGAGAGAAAATGTTGCTTTCAGAGGCCATGGAAGACGAAGAGAAATGGCTAGCAGAAGGGATCGCTGGAATTCAACACAACGCTTTCTACATGCATCGTGCCTTGGTAAATTCATATGATTAGTTTCGGTCTTTTTACTTTCTGTTTGATTTGATTTCGAAATTTTGTAACAATCAATACACAGACAGTGATTTTTCTATAATACGTGTTAATCGCTTGCAAATATTTATCAGGATTCTAATAATCTCAGGGAAGCCCTAAAATACTCTGCACAGTTGTTGTCTGAGCTTCGGACTTCAAGATTATCGCCTCACAAATACTATGAGCTATGTAATCTTCTATCCTTCACTGAATTTTATATAGTTTTGGGCTAAAATGGTCTTTATATGGCTAATTAGGCTTCTGTTTCGAGAATAGGAGATATAGTTTGACTCATGGTTCAATAAGGCTAATTATCCATTTGATAATTGATATGAATCGTATTAATATTGGAGAAATATTTCATTGTTATGTTGAACTTTTTAACAAATTGCTGAAGATGAAATTTATTGGTGTTAATTTTGTAATTAAGTTAGATGTAAATTCACATCAAGAATTGCCAACCACAAAGTATCTATTTATACTAATCTTACGTTAAATCAGATTTCGGATTCAGAAAACAGATAATTTCACATTAGCTGCTAGAACTATTTAATTTAAATTTATCTTAGAAATGAATCATTTTACTTGTTAAAATGTATAAGGACATCAAACATGCCAGAGTGAGTGCTAATCGCTAAATTGGTCACAAAGTTAATTGCAGTTATGAACTTGATTAGTAATGGATGTATTTTTTTGAAGAGCAAATACACACACACCCCACTAAACTACACCTATGCCCACAATGGGACTTGAAACCTCAACCTCAAGGAGGGAGGGACACCTTAACAACACCTTGGTACCGCTAGGCCAAGAGCCCTTTAGTGATCAGTAATGGATGTATTACAAGGGAAGGGAGTCGCGAAATGCTGCATAGCATTGATGATCACTGTATGCACCCTTTGTAATAGAATTTCAGAATGGATACAGTAAAAATGGGTCTATTCATAATGTTGTATCATGTATGGAAGACTTAGAACTTTAAATGAAAGATGAATAAAGATCTTTCAAATTTTCACCAAAAAAAGTGATAGCTCAGATGTATGATGGTAGACTATACCTCCCTCATTCCCTCTTGAAAGGAGGTAGTATCAAAGTATGTTAATAATGATGTTTGATCGTTTAATGAACTTCTGTTTGTTGTTTAATTGAGATATTCAGATATGAGAGCATTTGATGAGTTGAGAAAGTTGGAAATGTTCTTTAAGGAAGAAGAGAGGCATGGCTGTTCAGTAGTGGACTTGTATGAACTTGTCCAACATGCTGGAAACATTTTACCAAGACTGTAAGTCATAATACAAGTATACAATGAAGTTCTCACTTTCACATAATTTCAATCCTGACATGTTTGTTGATTACACTTATACCATCAATATCATGGTTTTAAATAACGTAAGGTGTGGCGTGCAGGCGAGTTCAAGCCTCAAGTTTTAGGAGCCATGGCGTTTTTTAAGGCGTGACTTAAAGCGGCAATTTTGTATATATATTTTATTATATCCAACTTATCATTATTAATATACAAATTACACAAAGTTGCACAAATGAGGAGCAATGTAACATATACAAAAAAGATTTTCTGTGCACCACGCCTTAAAAAACTCGCCATTTGGCGCGTAAAGGCGCGCCTTGCCAAGCCTTGGCGTGCGACACGCCTAACACTTACGCCTAGGGCCATTTCTTAACGGCGGAGCCACGCCTCACGCCTTGTCGGCACCATGCGCCTTGTAGAACACTTATCAATATATTTGCCAAAGTTCCTTTAGTTGGAGCTTCTAGCCATATTCGTATTCTCTATGTGCAAAAACTCAATCATTATTGTTGATTTATTGACCCGTTAATAATGAACTGTTTTCTATGCATGGAGCTAGATTGGAATCAATTGTTCCCTTACTCGAAGTAAATTTATACATACTTGTACTGTTGTACAAAATTGACCAAGCAATGAAGTCTCGGTCTCTGCAGCTTCAAAATTATTGCCAAAGATTTTCTAACAATTAAGTATAGGGCCCAGTATATTCTCTTGACAGCAGGGATCTTCCCTAAAATGCTTTCTAGTATCCACTTGTCGAAATCTTATTGCTACCTCCTGTGTAAAGAACTGAGCGGATCAGTTTAAAGAGTGTGTTGAAGCTTCATTAACTCTACTGTGTTCTTAGTCCTCAGCCACTATGTGAATGAATTTGGGAAAATGTAAATAGAGAACAATACTAAGTATACCCCCATATGGTAACATCAAAGATTTTGGTACAACATATTTGGTGAGTCCATACGGTGTGATGTTTATTTTAGAATGGAAAAAATTTGTTAAAGCGAATCTGCATCGTTTGAGTGATAGTTCGATCTCCAAGAAACATCCTTGAAACCTCATTTTGTCGTCTTTTAAAGCTCGTTGTACGTGCCATCAGTTTTATTGGCAGCACAGGGACCAACTTTCTGAACATTATATTTCTGAATGTATCATTTACTTGGTTTAACAGTTATCTTCTGGGCATCTTTTTGAAGTTCTTCCGAAAGCAGTCAATTAAAACATGGTGTCACATAATAACATAGTTAACACTTGCAGACAATATTAGCTGTCTTAAATGAAATAGGCTTAGATCAGTACTATGTTAGTTCTGCTTGAAATGTTGATTCCCATCATGGAGTTATCAAAACATGATTTGGTCATACAATCATCTCCTTTATATGCTTGCTGCTTGAACACCGATTCGTTCACAGAAATGTAATCGGATGTGCATCATTCACACACATAATATAGCATCACTTGCATGATACCCATTTTACATATAAAACATTCTCTGACACGTAGCAACTTGTGTTTATTTTTGGAAATTTCTTGATATATTTATTCGTCTGTCTGATTTATAGGTATCTCCTGTGTACAGTAGGGTCTGTTTACATAAAGTCAAAGGAGGCTCCTGCTAAGGATGTGCTTAAAGATCTTGTTGAAATGTGTCGTGGGGTTCAACATCCCATACGTGGGCTCTTCCTTAGGAGTTACCTTACACAAATTAGTAGAGATAAGCTCCCAGATATTGGCTCTGAATATGAAGGGTAAGGAAATTGTCTCTCTTTTTGTGCTAATTTTTCTGCATATGTATGTCTGGAATGAAAATATTCTTGAGGTTGGCTTGCGTGTGGGTTGGATATGAGATGTTATATGTGCAACTTGATGAAAGTGATTGGAAGTTAGATCCATATAGTTCATTTCTGCTGTGAGTACTTGGTTTTACAGTTTCTGATCTCGTGAGAAAGACAATGAAGGTGTGGTTTCATTCTTATTTAGTGGTGTTGAGTTCTAATGTTTGTTAGTAAATGTGTTGCCCTCTGCTTTTATTTAGATGTTCTTGTTTGCATCGATTCTCTTTAGATTCTTCCAGGAACATCCCATATAATTAAATTTCATCTTGAAAGATTTGGTCAGATCTGTTGCCAACTGCATAAATATGCAAGCACAACTATCTGGGAATGACGCGAGACTAGTTGGAACAAAATTATGCTTATCAGATTTATTTGCAGTAGTTGACTTTAAGGGCGGCAATTCCTGACACGACACGATCCAATATGAAAATTAATAGGTTAGGGTTGGGTCTGAACGGGTTTGAATAGACCTGTCTAGTCTGTTTAATATGCAGTTCGTGTTCATGACGGGTACTAAATAAAAGGTCGACCTGCCAACCCGTCTATAACATGTTTATGGCCTGTTTATGATACGTTTACAACCCATTTATGATTCATTTACAACCCGTTTATGATGCTTTTACAATTCGTTTACCCAACCCATTTACAACCCACTGAACGTGCCATCTCATTTGACCCATTTAGATAAATGGGTTACACTGGCCATTTCCAGGTTACATGGGTTAAGCATTTCCAGGTAAGGGCTGAGGTTACCATTTGAATAATCAAACGGGTCGTGTTCATGTTTGAGAGATACCAATCTGCCAACCCAAACCTGAACCCGAACTGACCTGAATTGTCACCCCTAGTTGATTTCCTTTTCATCTCAATTGATGATTTCCATTAGAAAGATGATGTAGTTTGTTATATCAACAAGTTAGTGTTGCTCTTTCTCGCAGAGACGGTGATACGGTCATGGATGCTGTAGAGTTTGTGCTGCAGAATTTTTCAGAGATGAATAAACTTTGGGTTCGGTTGGAGCATCAGGTTTGTTAGTTTATATCTTTACTTTTTTATTTCTTTCATGTTGTGACATGCATATGCCTTGCTTGCATGACACAAGTGTTGTAATAAATCATGAGAGCATGATTTTTCGCGAATGCAGGACTAATAGTGCTTGTACTACATTCATTTTGGTGATCCTGAGTTGAGGCCTTCATTTGGGCTTTCTGGTCTGCAGGGACCCGCTAGGGTGAGAGACAAAATGGAAAAGGAGAGGAATGAGCTGCGTGATCTTGTAATATCAACACCATGGAACACATTGATTAGCGGTGAATTACCATTTTGAATGTTTTTTTGAACATGTCTTTGAAATTTCAGGTTGGTAAAAATCTGCACGTCCTTAGTCAGATAGAGGGTATTGACCTTGATTTGTACAAAGAAACTGTTCTTCCCAGAATCTTGGAGCAGGTCTAGTTTTCTAATCATTCCATTATTTCTTTTGAGTACATTTTTTAAATTCCTGTTCAATGTTGATATTCTCTTTCTGACAGGTTGTAAACTGTAAGGATGAGCTTGCACAGTATTATCTTATGGACTGCCTGATTCAGGTGTTTCCAGATGAGTATCACTTACAGACTCTTGAAACCCTTTTAGGAGCTTGTCCCCAGCTTCAGGTGTGTAACCTTGCTTAATGGATTCTTCATAAAAGAATTTAGATCAAAATTTTGTTGTCCTAGGAATCTGGTGTTAGCTTTATCGGGCACACTTTGTAGTTTGTATAGATGTGTGTCCTAAAGTTTTAATTGTGTGAATCTAGCCTACTGTTGACATCAAGACGGTACTATCCCAGCTTATGGAGAGGCTATCAAGTTATGCTACTTCTAGCCCAGAAGTGAGTTTATTCATTGGAAGTTGTTTCATTCACAATGATTGTTCATTTTGGTTAAAAGATAACTTTTGCAGGTCCTTCCAGAGTTCCTCCAGGTTGAAGCTTTTGCAAAATTAAGCAGTGCTATTGGGAAGGTATTTGAATCTTCCCACTTATGGATATGTAATTCACTCCATTTTCCTGAAACAAACATTTGTAATGTTTATTCATTCTGCCTTTCAATTTGAGAGATATGACATCATTTTTTATTCACTGTTAATACTACTTTGTTGGCAGGTTATTGAAACTCAGGGTGACATGCCAATCGTTGGAGCAATTACTTTGTATGTTTCTCTTCTCACATTCACTCTTCGTGTTCATCCTGATCGGCTTGATTATGTGGATCAAGTGCTGGTATGTTAATTCTCAAGTTGCTACAAATGTTACGATATGTATAAACTTCTCTATTACTAGTCACCAATAAGTATCCTACTCACATCTTCTATGCTACAGATGCCTATATTAAGGCCTTTTTAGTTTTTTCACCTTAACTTAAATAACGTAGTGGCAAAAACATGAAGGGAAAAAAGAGTAAAACTGTGACAGTTTCTTGCTTTATCTTGGATAGGGATCATGTGTGAAGAAACTTTCCAACAAACCAAAACTTGAAGATAGTAGAGCTACAAAACAAGTGGTTGCACTTTTGAGCGCTCCGTTGGAAAAATACAGTGATATTGTCACTTCCTTGACATTGTCTAATTATCCTCGAGTCATGGATCACCTTGATAATGGAACTAATAAAATCATGGCTATGGTTATAATTCAAAGTATAATGACAAACCAAGCTTGCGTGTCTTCTGCTGAGAAGGTATTGAACATCTTCTGTTGTTTTATTCTCCCACATCTCTTCTAGAGGTGGCAAAACGGGTGGGTCAGGTAACAGGTCAAGAGGTTCTAGTGACCTGCAAATACTTTTTGTGTTACATTTTTATATTAAACCTAACTAATCTGTGTTAATCAAGATAAAAAAATAGTATTATAGGAGTACTAATCAACAATTTTTAACAAGGAGGTTGTATGCATTAAAAGCAGACTTTGGACAACTTTCAACCCGTTTGAAGCGTTTGATCCTCTCCCTTTTCAGCCAAGTTTATTTGACCCTTTTGGGAAAAAAACCCGAAAAAGACCCATTGATTAGTAAACGGGTTGAATAGGCACCTCTAATTTCATCCTTGAGGCAATTGACCAATGATTTTTTTCCATTTATAATGAGGTTGGTTCAATTGTTACAGGTTGAGGTTCTGTTTGAACTAATTAAAGGGCTTATAAAGGATTTGGATGGAGATTCAGAGAATGAGGTGCATATATGTTTCATCTTTCTGTGGCAAAGTTAGCATTTTGATTGCTTTATTTTGTCATCCTAAACTTCTTTGCGTTGCTAATTTGGTTGCACTTTATTTCACTATTTTATTCAACTTTTTTTCTGTTATGTTTGTACTATGTTTTACAAATGGCATTAGCTTGACGAAGAGGATTTTAATGAAGAACAAAATTCTGTTGCACGGGTTATACATGTGCTATATAATGATGACCCAGAGGAGATGTTGAAGGTAACCACTATTTTCCTTGCTGTATGTCAGTGTGCTTGGTGCTTTTGCGTTTTTACACTGGTCAAAGTGTCAGAATTGACTATTTTATTTTTATTCTTATTATTGTTATTATAACTTCATCATTTCTGCTTTAGATTATTTGTACTGTGAGAAAGCATATTATGACTGGAGGCCCAAAGCGTCTTCCTTTCACAATTCCTCCTCTTGTGTTTTCTGCCTTGAAGGTATGCTATCAATACTACAGATTCGTCTTTGTTGAAAATTAAAACCATCTCCCTCAAATATATATAGGTGAAGAATCATTTTGCTAGACATGGCAAACTGGCAATTTCAACCGATTTACTTATGAGTTGGTTGATTGTTAATTTGTTATAGTTTCAATCATGTAAAATCAAGAAAAATAGCTTCAGAAATGGGTTAATCATGTAAAGTCAAGAAAATAGCCTCAAAGGAAACGAGTCGAAAGTCATGTAATGTGTATTTTTTAATGCTTAAAACCTCCTACATGATACTTATTACTGAGAATAATTTAAATTACTGGCATTATTTTTTGTAATCATATTTGATGCGCTAATTATTTTTTTAAAATGTAAAAGATTCGGACAAAAAGTGTTTCATACTTAAGTATCAGACTAAATAGTCATTGTTTGCAGCTGGTTCGTCGATTGCAAAATCAGGATGGAGATGTAGCTGGAGAAGAGGATCCAGCAACGCCGAAGAAAATTTTTCAGCTCCTAAATCAGGTGATTTTGAAATATCAAATAGCTGTTGGAGTTTTTATGCTATATATAAGATACTCGATGCAACATATATTTTCCTTGAAACTGGATGACAGAAAAAACTTTAGTAGGTAGTAGCTAGTAGGCACTAGGCAGTACAGTAAATTCTGTTCAAATCAGGTCTTTAGAGTTGCATTTCCTTATTAATTTATGTCAGTATTTCTTTTTGTTGCATCTGCTTGTTTGTAAATTTCCTTTTTTGATCATATTGTGATGCGCAGCAGCATTATGCATAATTATCCTGATTCATATTTAATGACATGATACAGTTTTAGATTATGTAATAAGCAAGCAGACTCTTTTCATATGTCCTGTCAACTCATGTCATTTTCTCATCATTTACCCTTCTGTTTATAATATTAATTTATGTGCATTTCAGACAATTGAGGCGCTTTTATATGTTCCAGCACCTGAATTGGCATTGAGGCTGTACTTGCAGTGTGCTGAGGTGAAGTTTCTTAGTCTAGCACAAAGTCTTGTTACTGTTTTAAAACTTCTACATAGAGGTGGCAAATTTAACCCATTTACTGTTTCTCTAATTTGTCGGATATTAAGGCTTTGTTTGTTTTTTTAAATAAGGTCTTATTTTAAAGAAACGTCTGCGGGTGCGCAGACGTTTCTGATAAGC
>JAUEJL010145498.1:0-10579 GCA_032274825.1 Drosophyllum lusitanicum | reverse complement strand
GTCTAAGAATCGTCGCACTCGGAGATGGTTGTGGATTTTCCGAAAGGTCATGTACCGAAAGGATCCTGGCCCCCGATTGACCTGCCTGGCCACTTAATTTGGTAGTCGAAAGTGAATGTTTATTAATACTTTATATATATAAAAAAAAATTGGGAAGTTAGTCACGTTACATTGTAAGCTAAAAAGAGAAATTGTAAAATGTTTATCTCTACCTTCAAAGAGAGAAAATAGTGAAGCAACTCTTGGCGGGTGAGGCAAGAGGTGGATGTAGAGCAAGGTTGTTAACCCTTGCTTGAACCACTATAAATCATTGTGTCCTAGCTACTTACATTGATGATATTATTCTTCCTTAAACTCTTTAATTACTTGCAATGATTGTTAAAAACTTTAAAAAGTGGGCATATAACCTATTCACTCCCCCTCTAGGTTCTAACAGTTGGATATACCGAAAACAAAGAAAAAGATTGATAAATTATGTTAGAAACCTATAATCATGTGTTTTTTTATACATAATTGTTATTTATATACAAAATTGCCGTCTTAAGTAGCGCCTTGTGAAACGCAATGACTTTCACCATGACTTCCAAGGCTTGAGGCTTGACCCTGCCGCCACGCCATGCCTCACGTTATTTAGAACCTTGGGTGATTCATAGTGTATATCAAGTCATGGTATGAACACCATTTACTTAGGTTAAAAAATTGTTTTTTTAATAATTAGGTTATTTTCATAATTTGGTTAAACCTCAGGGGGGTGTTTTGCTAATCATGAAAATAGCCTCACCAGTCTCCTTTTTAGTCCATTGACCCAGTTCTATCTCAGACATAAACAGACCACCGGAGGCTGTTCAAACGGCGCCGGAGACGGCAAAGAGCGACGGCAGGGAATCAAAATAGTGAACGAAACTTCACGATTCAAGGTATCCGTTTGCTCGTACACTCTGAATCAAATAATTTGTTTTTTTTTGCTGTATCAAATCAAGAATTAAGAGCTGGATCTTTTAGTTTCAGGTTTTCTTTTTAATTATTTCGTTGCTGAATTCGTCCATCGTACGATTCATTTTTCAGTTCCGAAATAGCTATCAATTCTGCTAAAAATTTTGACGCCAAGATAGTTTATACTTCATACGGTCATATGTCTTTATCTTTTTCGTGACAATAGGAAGCATAATTTGTCAAATTAAATGTTAAATTCAGTTATAGTTACCAAGAATTGTAAATTTACTTGGAACAGAAGGGTAAAAAGTTTTCAAACTCTCTTGAAATGTAGAAGAACTAAGACGATAGGGCTTCTTGCTCACTCATAACTAATAAGGGACAGTTTTGAGCTGTCCAATTTGAATGTTGCCATCATCACCAACATTGGATGAGTTTGAAATGGATAAACATAGAGATTGTTCTATAATAGGGTGTTTATATTGTCATCAGATGAAGAAGATATACATATGAAAGCATCATCTCAATATCTTAGGACACATAGGGCTTCAAAGTATAGGCAAGTTTCCATTTTTTTTATAACAGGGGTTAGGTTATAGTTCAATCTTTTCAATCAGGGTTCATAGGTAACTAGAAGAGAACTTACTGACTCAGAAAATTGTAAAAGAAACAAAGTGACGGCTAAAAGGATATATGGCTCCGATCATTCTCTGCTTTATCTTGAAATCCCGTGCAAGTGCGCAGATCACAGCACCTCGTTAGAGTTATTAGGGTTGCATTATTGTCTTCCGTTATAAGTAGATCATTAAGGAGACTTGGTTTACCTCTCGAATGTAAACCATGGAGAGCTAATTGACCTATCGATTAATCTATCTTGTTGTCGTATATTATATCTACTTTCAAATTTTATGAAGTTTACAGAAAGATTAGTATTGATGTTTGTCAACTTGACAAGGAGTACTAGAAAGAAACATAATCGTGATGGCCTTTGCATCATTGGGAGTCCATTCTCATTTGAAATTGGGAATTGGGACCCATGCTAACATTGATCATGTTAATAACTGAGACTGCCCACATGGGTTATTTGGTTTTGTTAAGGATATGTGTATCTTTGTACGATTGTATGACGTGTTCATAAATCATAATAACTAATAAGTATGCAGTTTATCTTTATCTTCATAGGATATGATCCTATCTTATCTCTTTGTTTAAATGTTAGTATGGTCATAAATTAAACATCTCATTTTGTGGAAATATTCTTTTTTCGGATTTTGTTAACAAAAGTTGCTTCAGAGTTTACAGCCCTAGTAGTGTGGTCATTTCGAGACACGAGTAAATGGGTTGAAATTGCCACCTCTAGATAGATTTTATATACGAATAGCATTTTAAGTTTTACTTGAATGTCTGTGGAGAGTATAAATTTATAATTTAACAGGAGTTGATTGCACAGATTATGGCATATGATGAACAACCGTTACATGGAGTAAGGGAGGCAATGCAAGTGAGTAGTGGTTCTAGAAAACCCCGAATTCTGCTTGCTGCAAGTGGAAGTGTGGCTGCCATAAAATTCGGGAACCTCTGCAGCTGCTTCTCAGATTGGGCAGATGTAAAAGCCGTAGTGACACAGGCTGCTTTACATTTCATTGATAGAGCATCACTTCCAAAGAATGTGATTGTTTATACAGATGAACATGAATGGTCCTCTTGGTCCAAGATTGGAGACAATGTTCTTCACATCGAACTCCGTCGCTGGGCTGATATAATGGTCATTGCCCCACTATCAGCAAATACGCTTGGCAAGGTAGCACTATTTTCTAAAGTTGGCAAAATGGACGGGTTGTATGTTTATAAAGAAATAGTTAGTATGATTAAATAATCTTGTTATAGCAACGATAATACACTTTTTTGTTAATAAAGGATTTAGGAGGCTTTAAGCACTAAAATATACTTACGCGACTTTCTACCCATTTATACGTAAATGGCTCGAAGTTGTCACATTAACTATTTTCTTTTTGATCATTTATATTCTTATATATGAATATATTGGCCTCTTCGGTTTCTTTTTTTTCTTTCATTTTTCGAGAATGTTTTTCCTTGGCTACTCTACAAGGAATCATATAATAAGTATCTTATCTTTCGTTCACATTAGAAGTGGCACTAATGCAACAAGGGTGGGTCAAGTGGGTTGGCTAATGTGGACAAATGGTTGGGTTTGACTGACCTGTAAACACTTTTATTCTTCCTATTATAGGTTTATAAATAATCATTGTGTTAAATATGATTATGAAACTGTACTATTCATTTATTCCTATCTAAACTTTTCTAAATCAATAATTTAGAATTTTTTTATGCATATGAATTCATTTGAGACAATTGTTAACCCATCCGGCCCTTTTCCTTTTAAGTTGTATTTTTTAGCTAAACGCTCTTGACATGTTCGGCATAAAACATACCCTAAATCAGCTGTTGTGTATATAAAGTGCATCAACATTGCCATTATTCTTCAATATCTTTTATCAGAATTTCTTTTAACATTCTGGAACAGATTGCTAGTGGACTTTGTGACAACTTGCTAACATGCATCATCCGAGCATGGGACTATGAAAAACCGATATTCGTGGCACCGGCAATGAACACATATATGTGGACCAATCCTTTCACAGAAAGACATCTTATGACAATCGATGAACTTGGAGTTACACTTATACCCCCGGTGTCGAAAAGGCTTGCTTGTGGGGACTATGGAACAGGTGCAATGGCCGAGCCCTCGTTCATCTTCTCTAGTGTAAGACTCTTCATGGAATCCAGACAAAACGCAAGTAGCAGTAGAGTACAATGAATTTTGTGTTATTTTTTTGTATGGTGAAATTGGTTTTAACCAACTTATTCTAAACCGTGTTTAAGGACCTAGTTAATGTTTTCTGAAAGACTCGGTTTTTTTGTAAGATGTATGATCCGATCGTTGATATTTGGAATATTTGTAAAGTGACTGATACCCGGGAGTGAACTTTGGTTCCAAAATGATGTGCTTGTGTTGCTACACTCTTACTCTTTTGATATTGAATTTATGTGCATACAGATCTGGAATAATGGTTCATAATTTCATATAGAGATGAGTTTGTGTTATCCAGTGTTTTAATGGTGAAATGATATGAGTTATTCACATGGTTTAAAAAACCAGACATGTCGGGTCAATCGGGAGCCACGAATGCCACCAGTTTAGTTGGTGTGATGAACCGCTAGTAAGTGGACCAACCGAAAACCAGACAAATAGTTAAACCGGACTGGTTGGGTAAGGAGTGATAACTTTTGACACGACATGAAAATAAACAGGTCTGGATTGAAATGTATAATCTAGACTCTCACAATCCACATAATATTAAAATTATGATTTTTTTGGCAACTCATGTAAATTTTAAATATGCTAACATTTTAACCTATTTACAACCTGTCAATGACCCACTAACACGTCATCTCATATAATCAAACGGATTATGCGGGTTGGGTTTGGGTCTCACATATACATATTAATGTTTTGAATCCTGACACGAACGAATAAATGAGATGGGATTGGGTCCATATTTACTTGAATCGCCAACACATCAACCCGAATAAAAATTTTGATTTTTGAAAAACTAATATTGTTTGGTTTTGATTTTTGAAATGGTTAAGTTTTTGGTTTTTCAGTCTCAATAGTTCAATTTTTTTAGTTTTTAGGCCATTTCAATACACAATGGGTGTGTTTGGCGGAAATAGCTGATAGCTGGAGCTGGAAGCTGTTTTTTTTAGTTATATATATGTTCGGCAAATTAGCTAGTAGCTTGAGCTTAATAGTGTAAAATGACAAAAAAGGACAAATTATAAAAATTGGAGGAATTATAAAACAATTAAAGAGAGTATTTAGGAAACTTGGTATATAAAAAGCTTCCAGCTAGTTTTAAAAGCTACTTTAATAAGCTTTTTGTTTCAGAGCTCTTTTGTTTAAAAAAAGTTTCCAGCATTTTCATCCGAACATAACTTGTAGCCTTTTCTTTCAAAACAAAAAGCTATCAGCTCCAATAAGCTCTAAAAAACTCCATACCGAACATACCCAATATTAAATTAAAAACGAAACTTGAACATTGCCCTCAATCATAACTAAAATTAATATGATGCAAATCAAGGCCCAAACTGTTACATGTTGTATTATTTTTAAAATAGAAAATGAAAATGAAACAAATAGAAAATATACGTCCAAACATGTTTTCTAAAATAGAACATGAAAAGTCTATCACTTTTACGCTGTGTTCTCGAACCGTATTTAAGGAGAGAAAGGAAGAGATTTAGAAAGAAAGTGAAAAAAAATCGTGTTCCCCGACAATTTTATAGAAAGAAAAAAAGAGAAAAGAAGGGAAGATTTGGGTTGGTTTCCCCTCCTAACCTTCCACCCAAAATTGAAAGGATTTGGAGAGAGAAAATTCTAACGTGTATACTTTTTGGTTGATTACCGAAATACCAATAGCCTTAGTATATTACTCTTAGGTTCACATATTCCATTTCATTGTTCTTCATTCTTCGTTCTACGTTATCGTAATATATAGTGGAAATCCTCTCATTATACATATTGTTTCTTTTATATATTATAGCATGCTTCATGTATTCATTGGAATATTTTTTGTTCCATTAAGTGGCTTTTTTATTCCACGTGTTCGTCATTTAATAGAATATAGTTTGTTGCATTATATTTTTATTTCAACTGTATATTGTAATGCATATTTGGATAAAATTGAAAATTATATACCTGCATATATAGATTTAGGTGTAATATTATTGCAGTTAAAAAATATGATGCTACAAGTAGACATTATTTTGTTTGCAAACAGGAAAATTGATGGTATTAATTAATTTTATTATATAAGGGTAAAATTGTAAAATTATAGTAATATCTTTTTCTTTATTTTTAATTATGGAATACATAAAATACATAATTTCTTTTCTTTTCCCTCATGTTCAGGTACACAAAAACTAAAAACTTTGTTAACTTCTTCCCCTTTCTTTTCTCTCCGAATGATCCCTTCTTTTCTCTTCTTTCTTTAGTAAAACTCAGGAACACAGCGTTAGCTAAACACGTTTTCAAAAAAAATTCCTAAAAATAAAAACTCTGCTTCACTTCCAAATTATTTTTCAAGAAAATTGAATTTTTTTTCCCACAGCCAAATACGAGTTTTTGACCTAAATAGAGTTATTAAAAAAAGTATTTTCCAAACTAATCTTGTTTTAAAAATCCAAACACCACCTAAAACTCCCTCCCAAACACACTAAACGCCCTAAACCCCCTCAATTCTCTCTCCTAAACACCCTCAAACCCCTCTCAAACACACACACACACGCTCGCTCTCGCTCTCTCTCAAGAACAATGGCCACCACCGGCCACCCTTCTGCCTCACACCTATCGTCCGCCACCGCTGCCGCCTCACACTCGCCGACGGCCACCACTGCCACCTCACACTCGTCGACGAAAATCTCTTTTTTAACTCTCCCTGTCTCTCTCCATAACTTGTGGTAACATCACCGGTGAAAACAGTTGTCCTACTAAGCGGCGTCGATGATATCATTGGTAAAAAAACAGAAGGGTGGCAGACAGTGACAAGTTCCCCTCATCACTTTCAACTTGTGGTGAATCGGTTGTCGGTAAGAGGTTGTGCCAGTGTGGTCGTAGAGGGCGGCTAACGGAGGTTTAGATCTGGACAGGTCGTCTATGACCATGATGGTTCTCAACGGAGGTGATATTGCCAGCGGTTCAATGGTGGTAACAGAGGTGGTCGGAGTGGCGGTTCAGTGGTAGTGGTTGGTTCTGGTGAGAATATCCATGTTAGAGAGATAGAGAGTTGAAAGTGATTTAGAGGGTATTTGGAAGGGGGTTTTAAGAGGGTGTCCGGATACAAATTACTAGTTTAATAAATATTTTTAAAAAAAACTCTAGTTTGATAATAAAAAACTCAGCCAACCACACTAACACAGACTATGTTTCATGAAGGGCCCCCAATGCAATGGTTTTTGAAAAATTACATCACTATTGGGCTTTCAAAACCTCCGATCCAAGCCCTCATCCCCACCTTCCAGACTTTCGCTTCCTTGTTCCACTGATCGCAGTGAAAGAAAGCCCTGATTGCGAGTCCAGTCATCGTATGTATGATATTTCGCGAGTCTCAATTGCAGCAGTAAGCCAGAAACCTCAATCGCCGTCGCACCCCCGCGCTGCAGCTCAAACGTTGTCCACCCCCTACTGCAAACAGAAACAGCACTGCCGCTGCCATTCGAAATCTTAGAGGTAAATTTTTTATCCTAAAACCGAGTTTGAATGAAATTTAAGAGATTACATGATTGTTATTTGTTATTAGGTATATGAGTTTTAGATTGATATTTGGTTGAGAACATGACTGCTCGAGATTGGTTGACTTTGATGAATTATGAATTTTAATTTGGATGAAATCTGTGATTTTGAAGTCACACAAAACCAAAGTAAGCTATAAGTTAGAATATTTTTGGATTGGGAACTTGAAATCAAAGATAATATTTTCGATTTTTCTTTTGTTAAATGTTAATAACATGTTGAGTTATGTATAAATTCATGAAGTTTTGTAATGTTAACCAAGTTATCTTAGCTAATTAAGGTTTCGATTTGGCATTTGTTAAACATGTCTTTGGCGGATAAATTATATATGGAATTTTGGCTGAACTATAAGGCTTGTAATTTGGGGGCAAACGCTTGTAGTTTAACTGTTTAAGACTTCATATAACAACCGATCAACCATTAAAGTGAGTGTTCACTCTTAGATTTTTTTTCTTTGATTCTGTTTTTCACTTGGTTTGGTCCTTATTTTGATGTAGAGGGTTCTATGCAAGTTGTAAAATGGATACATATATATAGTAAAAAAAGTTATACCGGGTGAGAATGGCAAAGTAATTTACGGGTCAGTAGAAGCCCGACCTGTTTTGATGTGTATAAGAAGTTTACCTTTTTTGAAATTGTCCTAATGATTTCCTGGATCCTCCGCTGTTTACTTTACACCATACCCCCTCCTTACAATCCGGTAACCAACGAAAAATGAAGATTTTCGTTTGCTACTCATCTTCTGACTTCTGCTACTGTCTTTTTCTTAGATTGGATTCGATTGAGTGAATGGCGTTAACGAATTTCATACTAACCGTGGCCGGAGTGAGCGCAGTGATTTTACTGATGCGGAGCGATGTGAAACAGTCTGCTTCCATCTTCAAACGCAATGTTCGTCAGATTCGTCACTGGCTGGAAGAAGAATCTGCATCCGCTTCCAAGTATGTTTTCAACACACATATAATTTCCTACATTTGAATCTTTTTTGCTTGATTTGTTAGTTAATACGTGACAAACTACTGATTCTCTGTAGATAATACCGTGACTCTTAATTTGTTTCACCATTAGAATGTGCTTAGAAAGTTAGGGTTTCATAATAGGAGTCATGTTCAGTGTCAAATCAGAGTCCTTTCAACAACTAGAGCCGTAGCTGTGATGTTTATCTATGTTTGATTGTTTTCATAGAATTAAGTTTTGATTAATTACTGTTCCAATCTTAAGGACTTTGGCATCTTTGCTTTAAATTTAGTGGGTTGGAGAAGTTGATATCTTAAAATTTTCTCCACAGTCCACACCCTTGAATGTTTGTGTATTTGGGTTTCCAGTGGCATGTTTGAAGGATTCCTCATAAATAAATTTCACTTTATTGATTCAAATTGCGCCTTCTCCAAAATGTACCAGTATCTTGTGGGCATTTATGAACTAATGTTGGGTGATTCAAGAGCATCTGTGGCTACCTCAGTAGAATTGTATTCTCTACTCTGTAGTGGTTAACAATCACACAATAAGGACATAGTTCACTGCAAACTAGTTTAATGTGCGCTAAAATTGAGCATAGACTAGTCTAAATCAAGTAGGAGAAGTTACACTTGATAATATCATTGGCAAAATGGAAAATTCACGAGTGGATGTAATCGAGGCGCATTCTTTCTGAGGTCCTAGCAATTGACTATTTTGAAGCTATTTTATCTTCACAAGGGATGTCTTTTGAGAATTTTATTTGAGTTCTTATAATCTTATCTATAAATTAAAGGATGGAGGTGCTATGAAATTCAATAGTGAACATTTTTTTTCTGGCAGTTTATATTTCTTTAAGAACTTATGCCTGACTACTAACAAATACCCAAAGTTTGAATGGGAAAATAATAATAACAATAATGTAGGCAGTGGTATAAACCACACCCTGTTGAGTTTGAGTTTCACTCCCTCCTGTCATTATAAAAATAAAAAAGTAAATTTATGGAGCATTCCAATGGTTCCAATACATCTGTTTATCTATTAAGCGAAAACGTTTATAATATAAACAATATTCAGAAAATCCAGAAAAGACATGTTTACATCTGAAAGCGTCTTCCACTGAGCTGGCATACGCTAATGGTTTCTGCATAGATGTTAAATTTATACAATCTTGAATTTCGCAAAAGCTACAAATTTACGCAATTCCCCGTAAGTATATGCTTTATCACATTGGGAGATTTTACATCGTTGAATGGGCCTGTTTGAGGACAACTGGATGAAATATAACGACGTTGCAAATTTCGTATCATTGAGAAATCATGTCAGTTTTATATTTGTATGATATGTCCATGTATACAAGTTGCATGATTTGCCTTTTGTTACTTGATTTTAGAGGCGTTTCTATCCTTTTAAATATGAACAGGTTGGGATGTGTTTAATCTCAAACACGTGGAATGAAATAATTAGCTAAAAAGGGAAATAGGTCAAACGGGTTGAAGCCATCTAGTGTCTATTTTTCGTTGATAATTGTAATAATATTATTGATTTAATTGTAATTAAAGAATTGGTTATTTGTAACATTTTTTTTAAAAAGGGACAGAAAATTGTTGCGGGCCAACACTACCCAACCCAAGCCGTTTAACGCATACTAAAAAGATGACTTATTACCCAATCTGCCCATCTTGGCACCTCTACTATATTTCGCTGTTTAAAATTCTTTTTTGCCTTATTCCTCTGTATGATTCCATTCAGGTGGCATCATGTCTACCTTCTTCTAATATAGAAAAGAATTTACAGCTGGTTTATCCACCTTTTTTTCATATGCCAGACATCTTAACCAAGTTTGGCTGAACTTCTTTTGTTTTTATAGGGAAATAGAGAAGGCAAAGCCCAAGGAGCTGCCAAAGAAAGATATTCCCAAGGATGATTAAGCTGAGGTAAAACTTACAATCGCTAGTGTTAGATTAGTAGAACCTTCGATATAATCCTTGTTCTTTCTATTACGTAAAGAATTTTTAAAAATACATCAACTTGTGTGTAAAAATCCGTATTCTGGATTGTTTTTCCTTAGCACATACCTATCTTTTTGGTAATAATAAGAACATATGATGGTTTTTCTTGTATTGATAAAAGTTTCCTACTTTCCTTTGGCTCTTTCCTGCATCATATTCATATCCAAATTCATACATTTGTATATTCAATTCATTGCTTGGATTCACAGCCCAAATTAAGCCTCAAATGGTGTTTTCCTAGGAAAGATGAGCAACATTCTAGAAGACACCACAACATTCTTCCACATTTCAACCTTGTATCTAA
>JAUEJL010145487.1:0-10580 GCA_032274825.1 Drosophyllum lusitanicum | reverse complement strand
AACTATTTGAAAACCATAGGGACTGAGTTTGTGATGTTATAAAAGGGCAAAATGGTCATTTTGAAATATTTAACACTTGTGCCATTAGTTTAAATGGCTAAAGGACCGGTTTAGTAACAAAAAAGCAACCATAGGAACATGTGGTGTAATTTTTTATCTTAAAAGACCAAATCAGTAACTTTTGATAAATCACATGAACCATTTCAGTAATTTACTCTTTTCTAAATATTATTAGTGTATAATTAATATGTTTGGAGTAAAGGTGTGGCCCATATGCAAGAAAAATCTCGGGCTGGGCAGTTTGACTAAATATTTTTGTTTAAGGCTTTGATATTGAATTTTCCTTATTTTGTTTAAGGTTTGACTAAATTTTTAATTTTTTTGATTTATATTTAATAGTTAATCGCTTGAAATTAGGGATTTCATTAATACATGATCTCTTAAATGTTTAATTTGAATAACTTGTCCCCGTGATGGTAGTTTAGTGGTTTGGGACCTAAAATCTATAACAGAAGTTCAGGGATTAAACCTCGCACATGTTTTTTTTTTACTTTGAGTTACTCAATTTACCTTCTTAATATTAGTTGTGAGACTGGTCAATGGAGTTCCTGAAAGAGTGGGTCAATTCCTGGCACATATTTTTTTACTCTTAGTTACTCGATTTGTCTTCTCAATGTTTCTTGTGAGACCGGTTAGGGGGATTCTCAAAGGGTGGGTCAAATCCTAGCACATGTTTTTTATTCTGTAACAGGGTGTGAGTTTTGGCACTTGTTTAATTTTACTTTGAGTTAGTCTATTTACCTTCTCAATGTTGATCGTGAGACCAATTAGTCGAGCTCCTCAAAGGGTGGGTCAAATCCTAGCACATATATTTTTACTTTGAGTTACTCGATTTACCTTCTCAATGTTGGCTGCTGAGACTGGTCCGTAGACCCTCAAAGTGTAGCCACCCTTTTTCTTTAATTTCGATAACTTGTTGTCAATGTTGGAAATCAGGCCCCAAGTAACTCACGAATAAGAAATATATACTTGCAGAAAATAAAGGAGATAAAGAATTGTTGCTGCTCACTCTCAAGAATTAATTTTTTGCCATATACTACAATAAAACTAACGACGTACCCTTAACCCACTATCTAGACTCCTAAAATTATACAGCTAACTCCTAATTATATGACACCCACTCATATTTAACTGACCACTAATACTTGGTCAACAAAGACCAAATCAAAAATACTATAACTTAAACCGATAACTAAACGATTAACCCAACAATCACCCCCTTAATCGTTTATTCACACCCTTCACTTCACCTTGCTCGCAGATTTATAGTTCCTGCATTTTCTGCCATTTCATGCTAAAAATTCGAGTTCAAAAAAACCCGTCTTGCTCTCATTCTTGCTTCTTTCTTCTTGAGATAAAACTTTGTTCGGTCTTTATGTGAATCTTCGGTCTTACTTTCATTCTCAGACAACCCGCCAGTCACGGCTGTCTCTTTCAGTCTCGGTCTATCGGTCTTCTCTTGCTAGTTTCGGTCTACCTTGTCCTGGCCAGTTTCCTCACCGGTCTTCCTTCCTCACGCCAGTACTAATCTTCTCTAGCAATGGTCTTTGGCGGTCTTGCTGCTGTAGCAGTTGTTCTTAACACCTCTTCCGACGATTCACATGAAATCGCCCTTCCTTCTAATCTGAACCTGTGGTCATAACATCATAACCCCTTCAAAACAAAACCCTCTTTCTTGTTGTGTCTACCCTGCAGCGAAGGGCTACAAATTTTTTTTTGAAACTGACCTTCAATGTCTTCGCGAGCCCTAGGCTCTAATACCAAGTGTTGGAAATCAGGCCCCAAGTATCTCATGAATAAGAAATATAAACTTGCAGAAAATAAAGGAGATAAAGAATTGTTGCTCCTCACTCTCAAGAATTAATTTTCTGCCACATACTACAATATTTATAGAATGAAACTAACGACCTAGTGACCTACCCTTAACCCACTATCTAGACTCCTAAAATTCTGCAGCTAACTCCTAATTATATGACACCAACTCATATTTAACTGACCAAGAACAAATCAAAATTACCGTAACTTAAACCGTCAAGTAAACGGACCCAACAGTTAATTATGAATTTCAAAACTTTGTCTGTATTTCCCAAAATTAGATTCTCTCTCAATATCTCATAATGGCCGGGTTATGTTATTCTTGTAAGTTGGAGAATTGTTGAATAATGTTATCCATCACTCAAATAGTGTGTATTCAACTGGTTAAATGTCTCCTGGTTCACAGGAAATCTTCCAAAAAGACCTCCAAATTTCACTTGAAGATATTGTATTAGCCACCGGAAACTTCTGTCAAAATAATTTCTTTCGACGTGGAACATATTGGAAGGAATATACAGGAGCATTTCCATTTCCACATGATAATGATGATGCTAACGAGCGTACCACAGTTGTTGCTAAGCGTTGGGATAGCCAATCTGGTCAAGGAGATCGTCAATTTGTAACAGAACTTGAAATTCTTTTTAAGCATAAGCATGATAATATCATTGATCTTGTAGGCTATTGTAAGGAAATGAATGAAACAATCATTGTTTACAAGCACCCATCTAACGGAAGTCTCGATATGCATCTAGATGATGCTAGTCTCACTTGGATGGAAAGGATCAAGATATGCATCGATGTTGCAAGGGGACTGGACTTCCTACATCGAGGTGCTATAAAAATGGTGGTCCATAGGGACATCAAAAGCTCCAGCATTCTACTATATGATGATTGGAAGGCAAAAATTTCTAACTTGGAGTTGTCCTCATTATACTCATTACTTCAGGACATGGAACACATCAGCGATAATGCTCTCTGCTACCTTGACCTGCAGTACAAACAGGGTTTCTTAACAGAAAAATCAGATATGTATTCCTTTGGTGTCGTTTTATTTGAGATATTGTGCGGAAGGTTGGCATGGTCAGAGGGCTGTAAGGATCACTATGAGTGTTTAGGCCCTTTGGCTAAAAGGCTCTATAAAGAAAGAAAACTTAATGAGATGGTGTTTCAAGGTATAAAGGGACAAATTGGTCCTCAATCACTGGAGACATTTGCAGGTATTGCTTGTCAATGCTTACATGACCAGAGACGCGAACGACCAACAGCACGTGAAGTGGTGATAAGACTCAAGGAAGCGTTGGATGCGCAAGTAAGTTCTCGTTGTTTGCCAACAAACCACCATCTTTCAATTCATTTTTACCAAAATATAAATTTCAAAAGAATATACACAAAAAAGTTTTAAAATTCTCGATTTTTTTCGTGATATATACACTCCGTATTTAGGCGAAAATTGTATATATAATTTTCAAATATACAGGAAGATTATGAAACATGGGAGTCTAAACTACCTAAAGACTACAAAAAAGTAATCCAGATGTCACAAACCCCCGAGATCTACTCTACTTTAAGGAGAAAGGATCTTTACGACAAACTCTTGAAAGGAATCCTCGTTCAAGAGGACAAATTGGTAATTATAATCTTTTCCTATCTCTTTAATTTGTTTTATATATGTATTTAGTGTTCCACACATGCATGTTATGCTCTTTATAGAAATTTGTTTGTCATTGATCAAGATCATACATGCATTACCCATAAATAGAAATTGGATGTGATTTGTTTGTTTTGTATAACAGTGGTTTTCACTTGGAAGGAATGGAGAAAGTAATAAAATGGTATCAGCAAGCCAATTTTCATATGAAAATCATTTGTCACATAAGTGGGTGCTATCTGTTCAAGAATCAAGGTTTCTCTCTCTTTAATTCACTTTGTGCATGATCATGGTGTTATAAATTATGTGCACATACTCAAATGTTAGATGTGTATATATAATTACATATCTCTCAGTAAAGTTAATGTTTTATATTAAATACTAATTATAATTATTATTTCATTAATCACAAAATTAAGAATTGGAACATCCTCCAAGTTAATTAGGCATCTATATAATTCAATACTTGTGATTAATGAAGCAAATATATTTTATGAACTAAAAAACAAGGCTAATAATTAATGATATTTGTTTTTATTATGAATACAATAAATTAAAATAGTAATACTGAATTTGAATTCGTGTTAAAATTAAAATAATTTCGTTTATTTCGAATTTAAAAAAAAAATACAAAAGTTGAAATGTACGTGCAGGTTGGGAAATTAATAGAGGCTATGACTTTTTCTAGGTAGGCTATAATTTATATATATCTTATAACTTGTGCAGGTTTCCTAAAATTGTGAAGATGTTCAATATTTCGAATTTGAAGATCAAAATGCAGATAAAAACTCAACTCTTGTCTCCAGATGTGAATTACGGTGTTCATCTCATCTTTAAATTTTGTGGTGCAAGAAAATCTCCGGCTAAACAGATGTATGTGAACCTAACCTATAAAATGGGTAACGAAACCTTGCATGCATATTTTGCAACACGGAGAGAAAACGATTGGATGACGATTGAATTGCATCGATTCGTGAATCATGACGGAGATGCTGACTTTGAGTTTCTACTAGAGAGCTTTTCACTATGCTCTTCTGAAAGTTCTGCCATCTATGTTGAAGCCGTTGAGTTTCGAGCAATTGAAAATGCAAGTTTTCAAATATTCTTAAGTTTTGGTTTCCATTACACATTCTTACGTATTGCTTTTGCTCTCTTTTTTTTTTTTTTTGTTTCTACACTTTGATATCCTACACTAACAGTGTAATAATAATATTTATTATACAGGTGAAACAAGAAGAAATTAACATTAACTCAAATGAAGTCCAAAAAGTCCTGAATTCAACCCAGAAAGATTTGACACAACAATTTCCAGCCAATAATATTTCTTATAGAATTCTTAGTATACTCACTCAATCTCCTTGGAAGTTATTCAGCTGGAGGAAGAGGAACAAAGAGAATCATTATATGCTGTCAGCAAAAGAGGCCCTCTGCAATTCTTCCAATGTGAACATTTTTAATATGAAACCCTCAATTGAATCCGGGTAATTTGCTTTCTGAACCAGCTTCCACTATTTTTATATGCACTCTAATATTTTTATTTGGGTCCTTTTTTTTTCTTTTAATAGTTTCACTACACAATTGGGCCTAAACCAGCTGGTCTGGTCTGCTTGCTATTCGGTCTAAGCCCAAACAGATTGTCAAAATTGAAAATTTGACATGATTCTTTTAATTTTGACCCAAAACTGAATAACTAAACCAGCACTACTTGAAACCATGCAGTCGGTTCTCAATAACCGAGAATTTTTGGTTTTAGGTTTCATTTTGGTCACAACCAAACCCAAACCAACCCATACACACAAATACACAATGGGCCAACAATGGTCGACTTCCCAATGTTTTTTTAGGTCCTACCAAAAAAAAGAGAGTCTATTTCCTGTTTAAATGTGTAATCACATAATACATTACTATACATTCAGATTTCACAAGATGATTGAGCTTCGATCAACACAAGTGTTTCGTACCAAGTGCAAGATTGATAGTCAAATGTTGTTACCAAATACAAAATACGCATGTTACCTTGTGTTCATGCTTTCAGAAAAGTGTCGTGGGTTGCATTGTCCGGTGACAGTACGAGATCTACAACAGCCCAAAAACAAGCAGATTCTTTATTTTAGATCCCCAAGCCACTTGAATTTAAATGATGTTAGTCGGGTTCCAAACGAGAGGGAAGATGGATTGATGGAGGTTAATGTATGAAAATTCAAATCAGATAATGATTGCATTTCTGTCAATTTGAAATTTATATGTTATGAAAGAACTATGTATGGCCTTATTGTATGTGGCTTCGAGTTTCGTCCAATGTAAGAATATAATAATAACATATTTGAGAGACTTCCAGCCAGGATGTGCGCTTAATGTCACTATTTACTTGCGGTATTGACAAAAGGCTCTAGATGTACGTAACGAGCGAGTAACGCCTTGTGAAGACTTTGAATAATTTTATGCTTCAATGAGTAGATTCGGAAAGGTTATTCTTCACTTCATAGGTTTGTTTTAGTAACAACCCAATTGGGAATTTGGGATAACGCATGATCGTGTATAACAAGGGCAAAATAAAGTACTGATTTTTGTAATTTTCTATTTGAGGACTCGGACTTTTTTTCCCACAACATATAAATGGTATTAAAATTTCTTCTTAAACCGAAATGATGTGTTAGTTGCCTTTAACCACATTAAAAGGTTTAGTCAGCCCGGTCTAGACACAGGGCTAGACCCATAAATTTAGGAACCCACATGTAAAAAAAGTACTTTATATATATATATATTATATTATAAATCATTTATGTCATTCAAATCTCTTAATTTTAAGTAATTTAAAATTACTAATTTACTTCTTATTTAACTCTATAAGGAAACTATTATATATAACTAATTATATTCTTAAATATCATTTTTATAACTAAACCTTCTATAATAAATAATATTTAAAAAAGTCAAGTGAATGCAAATTAATTTTCAACCTATATGATATTAAATACAAATTAAATATTAAATAAAAATAATTTTCATAAAAATAATAGTTTAAATATTTTATCAAATAACACATATTTTAATTTAAGTATTAGAAAATACGTATAGCTAGAACTTATAAACTAAATAACATGTAACATAAATTTATAGACATTTTCAGATTTTTAAAATGACTCGTGTAATCAAAACAAAAGGTTTAATTTATAATATATATTTAATATTCTTTTTGTTTCTCATTTTATTATTTTTTATAATTAATAAAAGATTTATAAAGAAAACAAAAATAAAAGAAATGGAAACATGAGAAAGAAAATAGATACAATTCGAACGAAAATTGTTCGATGTCATTATAATGCTTGATATAATAGTCTTAGATTATTAAAAACGGACATGTTATCGACTAGGAATTATTTCTAGCCGTCGCATTGCGCGGGTACTGTACTAGTATATATATATATATATATATATTTTGGTTATATTTTTGTTTCCTTAGTTGATCCAGTTGAGATCTCTGGGATTGGGTTTTGGTTATATTCCGCTGTGCATATTGTACCCCTCAAAACCCTATAGTGGTTTCAGAGCCACTTCTAGGCTCGATAGGGGACAGTTTAAATTGATATATATTGTGTGAAACTAGTTTTCGGTTCAAGATCATGTTTTGATCTTTTTACCAAAAAAAAGTTTCCAGCTTTGTTTATGAAACTTGGTTTTGACCAAAGATCAAAGTTTTAAACTTTTTATCAAATAAAGTTTCAAGCTTTATTTTTTATATATCCTTGGGAAACTTGGTTAGGTATAAGATCAAAGTTTTGATTTTTTTAACCAAATAATGTTTCAAGTATTTGATATTATTATTGTTGTTTTTTATCAAAGTAAATATAAACCAAGGTGGTATTTTTTGTTTTTACAAATAACCCAGTTTGAGGTTATCATGGCAGAAGCCCAGTTAGGGGCCCAGTTATGTGGCCCGATTCAAATTTTATGAATCAACACAAAAATCCGTTGAATTTTTTATATTGACTCGAGATCAAGTCTTGGGTCATCTCGGATTTATATTTATATAAATTGCTTTATAATAAGTTACATTTTTTTTCTCGCATTATATTTATGTGGTGATAAATATATATTATGTATTGTTGTACATAAGCCAAACGCCCGGACCAAGTGGATCACTGTGTTTTTTATATTTCTTATTATGGTTGATTTTATTTTATTGGTGTGGGGAGACCTGCGTGCCACTTACAACCCCTATTTCAATTTTGTAAAAGTAATAATTTTAGCGGGCCTGCGTGCCTATGAATTTTTTGTAAATTATAAGACGTTAATTACTTGAAATTGTATAGGTTAGTTTTATATGTAAATGTAAGTTTTTCAAGACGAGGACAAGACAATAAGGTGACCACCATGGATGTTGGAGCCCGTGGTAGCATCAAGATTCATGCATTGTGTGTTGTGTGATCCACTTAGGCGTTTTTTTTTTACCACCGGCTACTTGGTTAGTCAATCAAGTACCAGAAATTGTCAAGAAGGCGTGTTTTGGTATTTTTTTTCTTGCGTGATTGTGATATATTGTTATATGTTATATTCACATGAGTTAAATTTTATAATGTTAACGGTTTTTAAGTCGAAAAGTTTTTCACTTACAGGAAACGTTTTGCAAAGTTTTTGCATATAAAATCGTAAAACTGGCAAAAGTATTGAAACAAAAACCCTTTTTTAAAAAATCTTAGACTAGTAGTGCTACCCATCTAATGGTACATCTTACCTATTACCGGTACCCTGGTGTGTTATCATGCTCAAACCGTGCACATCCGGATTCAAACTGATATGGGGAGGGAGTGAAGGACTTTGCGATTCCCTGATGTGACGGGCCAGAGTTCACTCTGTCGTGACGTCTATTTTGGTGATTACCTAATGTGACGGGCCCAAAGTGCGCTTAGAGGGACTAAATATGTACGAATTATGTTTTCATTCAATGTCCCAAGGATCCAGGAGTCGTATTTTAGTTTAAATGCGATCGGTATAGTTATTACCCACCAGAAATAACACAGGGTCGGTGTTGTCGTGCCCAAACCGTGCACCGGCACGTGTGAAATATGGGTCCTAGTCTAAATTAAATTATTTAAGGGTTATAATTTATTTAGAAGTTATTAATCATATTACTGAATCGGTTTTCTTTGTTCTTTTTCTGTAGATGTCATTATTATCTATTATTGTGTTTTATACACCTAAGGAGTCTTTTAGATTTATCATGAACAAGTGGAAAATTTCAGGACCAAACCATGCGGTTTTGAAGTTGCACTTCAGGAATGTCTTAAGTGCACAAGGAAAGTTATACACTGTTGAAAGACCACCTCTAGCACGACCTAGTTTTTCTACTCCGGATGAAGAGTATGATACATATTTCAAATATCTATATGACGAATCTAATGTCATGTTAATTCTGATACTCTCTACATCATCTGAGTTCTCGGGATACCTCAAAAGAAAGTCATCTTTTGAGGTTGTGTAGAATCTAGAGGAACAATTCAAAGAAAGCGACCGTTATGGACGTTTCCTGTTGATGAAGTAAATACTTTCACAGAAGATGAAAGAACACGGGTCTGTAAGCGATCATCTCATTAATATGGGAAGGTTGTTTGATTGCTTAACCACTTTGGGATCACAAGTCCATGAACAAGAGCTAGTCATGCTATTGATCAAGTCCCTAACATATCACTATCAGTCAAAGGTAGTGAATGAGCTTAGAGGACCATCTGCATCATAATGTTCTTGGTACAACAGATGTTGACCCAATGGAAAAAGATGACTGGATTGATGAGCTAGGAGACATTTGTTGCCAAGTTTGGGGTAGCAATGATTTATGCGAGCACTCACTCGACGTTGATCTGCTGGACATTGGCTCGCCCAATGATACAGGTATCGTTATGATAGATTGCTTAGTTACTTCTTTTCAATCATGGGTACTTGATACTGAATGTGGTCATCACATATGCAATCATTTGCAGGGATTCAAGAGGAGTAGGAAACTAAGGCAGGGCGATATGGACTTAAGGGTGGGCGAAAGCTCCACGATTGGTGTTGAAGCTGTGGGGACATATAGTCTTAGATTGCCTTCGGGCTTGATTATAGAACTAGAAAATTGTTTTTATGTTCCTAGATTAATAAAAAATGTAATCTCGTATGATTTATTAATAGACATTGGTTTTACCTATCACTCTGTGGGGAAAACAATTTTGTGCTTTAAAATGATATACTCTATTTTAAAGCAAGTTCACAAAGATGAAATCTATCATATAAGTAAAAAGTCAAAAGATATTTTGAACCATACTTTCCTTTGGCATTGTCGACTCGGACATATTAACAAGAAACGCATAGAGCAACTCCATCAAGATAGAGTTCTAGGGTCTTTTGATTTAGAATCAATAGATAATTGCGAATCTTGCTTATCCGGTAAGATGACAAAGAAGGCTTTTAACATCCTGAATGAAAGATCAAAGGAACTATTTGGAATAGTATACACAGATGTGTTGGACCTTTCAGTCAGGATGTTAGAGGAGGATACCTGTACCTCATCACCTTTGTTGGCGACTTCAGTAGGTATGGGTATGTGTACCCTATGAGACACAAGTCTGAGGTGGCTTTTGGTTCGTGGATTGTTTTTCAATGGAATTGGAATCTTGGAAGAAATTTGAATGGGAAGGAATTTGATTTGGAAAGTAATTCCTTCCCTTTTGTGTTTGGCAAGACAATGGGAATTAAAGAAAGAAATCTGAAAGGCACGGGAAAAGCCCTAATCCTCATCATCACCACTGTAGCCGCCCCCCAGCATCCCTGTCGCTCGCCACCGCCGAAGGAAGGAGAAGAAGTCGTTGCCATCGCCTGTCTCCGCCGTCGCAGTCGCCATTGCCATCGCTGTTGCAGAAGCAGTCGCCGTCGCCGCCTGTGAAGACGAAGACGGAGACGAAACTGCGACCCTGTGAAGACGAAGACAAAGACGTCGCCATCGCTGTCCCTGTGAAGACGAAGGAGAAACGAAGACGAAGCAGAAGCAGTTGTTGTCGCCGGTCACCGCCTCCGTCTCCAT
>JAUEJL010145476.1:0-10580 GCA_032274825.1 Drosophyllum lusitanicum | reverse complement strand
GGGTTCATTTGGGTTCAAAGAAAACACCCCTACGGGGGTTTCGGGTTCCACCCACTTCGGGCCCGCCAAACCGAAGCAAATTGCAGTCTTTTTCATTTTTTTTTTGGTTTATAAGTGAGAGTGAGGAGAGAGAAAAATATTTGAGTTGTTTGGGTTGATTTGGGTTGGGTGCTACTTGGGTTTTGGGTTGATTTGGGTTGGAAAGGAAAAAGTAAAAAAAACTGATGTGTCAGTGATGTGGCTTTTGGGTTGATTTGGGATTGGGGATTGCTATACTCATGGCCTAATATTCATGATTATACTTCAAAATATATGTAGTAAAATAAGAGAAATAAAATATAATAATTATCTAAAAAGAAAAAAGAAATATTATAAAAAAGAATGTTCAATATAGTCCATAATTAATTTATAGTTCTAATGGACTAATTTTAGCATTTGAATCAATGACATCAATGGTCTTGATTAAATTTTAAAAATTTGGGTGAAGTGGTATTTTCGTAATTCACATATGATTGTATACTGAATCACCTGTGATTGAATATTAAATTTTTAAAACTATGTTTTTTAAATAGACTTTATTGAACACAACTCATGTTATAAAATAGTATATTACGCTGCGCGGAAAAAAGGGTTAGGGGCTTAGGGCACTGCCATTTTATAAATTAAAACGGGGGAGAGGAGCATGTTTGGATTTAAGTCTGGAATCTCTTTATTAGTTTATTGGTATAGTCTTTGGACTTTAAATCAGGTGAGCCTCGGGGCTCATTGGGTTAGCTTTCTACATCCGTACGTCTCATTCATCGAACCCGATCGGGTGAGGTTATCGAATCCCTCAACCTGATGGTATCTCTCCCATTTTTTAGTTTTTTTAATTTTTACCTCTTTCTTCCTTATAAATACATCACTACACATTTTAAAATTTTTATCCTAAAAGTTGTATTTCTTTCTATATTTGTTCTATTACAAAAAATATTTATTTTGTACACAATTCATACATTTTTTATTTTGTTAAATAATTAAATGTATAATATAGAAAATAAAAAAGTGAGAAAAAGATTGAGTTAGTTTGCGTTAGATTATACTAGACATTTGGGTTGGAAAAAAACAATAAAAAGAATCTTAAAGTCGAGGAAAAAAGCGTTGACACTAAAAGAAAATGAATTGAAACTACAACAAGAGTCCTATTTAAAAAAAAACTTCAAGTTTTACATTGTCCCGCATGATCATCTTACGGGACATGTTTTAAAAGTTAATTTGGTGAGGAATGAAAGAACTAGAAAATTGTATAGATGAGATGAATAATGAAAGTAAAAAGAAAATACATATTAATAAAAAAAAAGTTATATTACCTAGCTCAAAGCCTTTAATAATTAAAGACATGAAAAACAACAAGACGAATAAAAAGCACGATAAAATTACAACTACGTACGTAGGGGTGACAATTATCGACACAACACAAAACGCGATACGAACCCGACACGCAAATAAACGGGTTTGGGTTGAGCATAAACGGGTTCGGGTCGTTTTCGATTGACCCGCCAACTCATATAAATAAACAAGTCATGTTCGGGTTGGCTTGCGGGTTCATGGGTACGGTATATATTTTTGATATTTTTTATTTTTCTATTTATCCTTAGATTTTTCATGTTTCTTATTTGACTATTGGGCTTTTATCTTATTCCTTAGTCATCATAAATCTAATCAGAAACAAATCAATCGCCTCCCTTTTATTCCTTCGCCATTTTGAAACTACTAAAAGTAGACATTATCACTAGCTAGTAGCTTAATTGTTCTTAAAATTATCAAGTTTTTGTATTTTGATTAAACTATCTAGCTTGGATTGAACTTTATTTAGTATTTTACATTTAAATTCTGTATTTTGACAAACAAGAGAAAAAATTAGTAAAACTAGACCTGCTGACTCGCCAACCCGTTTATGACCCACCAACCCGTATATTTAAATGGGTTACGCGGGTCGTGTCATGTTTCAACTTATACGGGTTCGTGTCATACACCTTGACACGAATAGTTATACGGGTCATGTTCATGTCACCCCATCGATCCGCCAACCCGAACATGACACGATTGACACCCCTATACTTACGTTACAGAAAAACCTACTTCATACGACCAATTTCTTTTTTTTTTTTCTCTGGCTATTTCTCAAATTTCGTTTTTTCTATTTTGAAGATACTCGCAAGTTTTTTTTATTGATATAGAATTATTCATAATTAATATAAACAAATTAATTAATTTGAGGATTAAATTTCTTTAAAATAGTATAGTTATTGTAATTCAAATAAGAAATATGATATATTCTTCTACTATTTATTCCTATTTCATCCTCCCACTCATCATAAGATAACACGTGGTTCGAGTATTGGTGTTTCGAGGATGTGATTGTAGGCTTCCATTTGTAGTTTGAGGTTTCCGATAGAAAGAATAGTGGTTATGGTTCGCATGGTTGTTGTTCGAGGTCAGTTCATGGTTCATGGTTTCTAACTTTTTCGGGCAGTCCACTATATTTGCTCTGAAATATTACATTGCCACCACCTGGCTGGACGATGTGATCTTTATTAATTTGTTAGTCGGAGAGTTCATTTTCGGTGTTAAGGTCAGGTTGGCTAGTTCGAATTCACCGGGTGACTACCCTTTGTGGTTTGCAAGTTTTGGATAGGTCGATCGGATGCGTCCATTTGAATTGGATGTTATACTATTATTAGATTTACTGGGTTATGTGTTCATATTTAAATTTCAATGTTTATTTGTAGAATCATTGTATTGTAAGTTAAAGAATAAGTAAAAGGAAATAATAGACGATATATTACCGCTCTTTAAATAAAAGCTATAGTCGAATGGCATACACAATTCTTTTTGCAATTTTCAATACTCAACTTAATTTTTATTTAATGCATAAAAAACTATATGATCAATGTTGACTAGACAAACAGATTAAAAAATGCTATCTTTAAGTATTAAAAAAACTTTAATGAGTTAAATTAAAATATAAAAAAACTTTAATGACTTAAATTTTCTCTTTAATTAACTCTTGGTGTATCCTTATACATTGGTTTAAAAACCGGATCGGAACGGATCAAAACCTGAAATTTATAAAAAAACTAGGATCGATGACCGGACCAACTGGGCCCTGTTCAATCCAGTCTCAATCCAATTCTGTCTAGATCATCGGTTTTTTCGATCTATCGGATTACATGTCCACCCAACCTCATACGTTGTTCTTTTTAATACGTGTTTCCACCACCTTAATAAGACGTATCGGTAAGGACACGTGGCGCTGTACTCATGCCACATACGTCGGCGCAATTTACATAAATGAAGAAATTTTATTTATGCAAGAGAGAGAGGTAATTTTGCCAAAAATGGAGAAAGAACGAGATAATGAAGAGACGAGGGTAGTGGCAAAGGAGAGAGGCGGCGATGAAAACCGGCTGAGTCACCCTGTAATTTCAACGATGGAGCCCCTCACCTACGAAGCGTACGGCGGCGGAATGTACGGGAAAGATGACGACGTCGACCAGCGACAACCGAAGAAGAATCCAAGGGAGCCTCCGGCTAGTGAAACTCAAAGTGCTGATGGGCCGTCGGAGACTGTTCCGGTGAACCTTAAACATAAACCGCCACCGTCTTCTGGCGATCGGGGTATTGACATCACTGGCCAATCTTACATTCAGTAGCCTTTGTTCGATTAAGACATATTCAGTTTTGTGTGTGTGTGTGTGTGTGTGTGTATACTTGTTATTATGCTATATATGTCCACAGAATTTTAAGCTGGTGTTGGGTTTGGATTAAAGCATGCCTGTTATTTTATCTTATTTTAGTCTTTAAGGAGGTTTGGTCGTTTTATCATATTAGTGGTTTATACTTTATACATTCGAACGTATGAGCATACCTTATAAAAATAATTAGATTTAATATTATCATTTATTGTTAGGACAATTTGTATTGTTTATTCAGTTAATTATTTTAATTTTAAAAAAAGAATGTTTAATATAGTCCATAATTAATTATTAGTACTAAGGGACTAATTTTAGCGTTTAGATTAATTTTATCAATGGTCCAGATTAAATTTTAAAAATTTGGGCGGAGTGGTATTTTCGTAATTTTTTATAATTCTTCATAATTCACACGTGATACTTTTACAAATCACATATGATTTTATACTGAATCATCTATGATTGAATATTAAAATTTCAGAACTATGTTTTTTAAATAGACTTTATTGAACACAACTCAATTAATTAAATCTAAATAAACTTTTCGGTCAATTTATCGGATATGTTTAAGATTATTTTAGTAATTATGCATTTATCTCGTGATATAATAAACAAGTGAGATTTTTAATTTCTCGTGGTATTTTGATTAATATGATAAATTCAAGGGTAAATATGTTTTAACCTCTAAACTTTATACTTTAAATTGGTTTAATCCTTAAACTATTTTAATGAATATTTTAATTTCTAAACTATCTCTAATATTTGATTAAATCCCTATTCTGGTTTAACCTAATTGTTTTTATCTCTAACCTAATCTAAGTTTACCTATTACCGTCTAAACCCGTAGCTCACTCTCTTCCCCAAGTCGATTGAGAACACAATATAGAAACTCTTGTCAACACCATTGATGCTAGGCCTTAGAAACAGTTTTTAACACCATCGATTTGAAGATGGCCAACCCATGACCGACCCCTTTGAAAAAGGACTAGCTTGTTTCGACACAATCGCATTGAAGAAGATCGACACCATCACACAGAAACCCTAAATTTTGTTAACCGATTTTTTGAAAGTAATGTATGTATTCTTCCTTATGATAGTAATGTGTTGATTCTCTAATTAATTTGATAGTTCCATCTAGGAGAAGTTTGTCTTTCTCTTTAGCTACATTCCAAGGTTTTAAAACGATTTAAGGCTTTGTTAGTTATTATCTCATGTGTATTTTCTCAAATTAATCATAAAGTTAGAGGTTTAAAATGTTTATAAGATAAGTTTAAAGATAAAACTATGTTTTAAAACTTTAGTAACTTGCTATACCAGTTAAGTGATTAAAACAATTAGTTGTAACAAGTTTTGGGATTAAAACATTCATTAAAAAAGTTTAGGGTTAAACCATTATTGAACACAAAGTTTAGAGGTTAAACCATATTTTACCCTTTTTTAAATGTAATTAATCCCTTGTTTTTTAACTTTTTAGGAAAAATTTTAAGGTTTTTATGACAAAAAGCAACATTAGCATAAATGTTTTTGAGAAATTTTTAAAGGTTTTTAAATCCCTTGTTTTAGTTAACCCCTCATATATTATTATCTTTAATCATAACCAATTGTTAATTAATCATCTCATAACTCAAAGTTAATTTACAGTTGGAGAGTAGCCCACCCTTTCATTCCCTCTAACAGAAACCCTACAAACCATCTTTCTCTCACAACTTCATTTTCTCCGACACTCCTTCCCTTTAATTTCTCTCACCTTTCACAGTGCCGTCGCCACCACCATTGTCGTCGAGTAACCTCCGAGCAAAACAACTGCAACCTTTCAATCCCCTTCGTCAGCTATCTCTCCCTAATTGTGGTGTGTGTCATTGTGTGTTTGTCTCTCCGAGGTCAACAACCATATTTGGTAGTGTCTGGCCTAAGGTTGACGATGGTATCCTGTTGATTGTGTCTGGCTAGAGGTTAATGTGACTTCGAGTAGTCAATGTGGCTAGAGGCCTGTTGACCACGGGCGTACCTGTGAGTTAAAGCATAGATGTGCCTTGTCCTGTGTAGTGTTTTTAAAGTGGTGTTTTGATTGAGTAAGAGTAATGAGTGTCATATAATTATTCTTAGGTATTTGAGGACCTAAGGAAATGACGAGAGGAGACAATGGAAGCTAAGGACTATTGGTGAGTACCTCAACCTGGTGCTTAGTGATAATAATTATTCGTGGTTGTATGTGTTCGATACCAGAATGAGTTTTACTGTATGATTATTATATGATGGTATTTAGAGAATTGTTATTAATTAATTTGTTAAAGAGGATAGAGATGGATATAAAGTTAACAAATATGAGTATAATTGTATTTAAGAGACGAGAGACGGAGATACATTCTTATGATTAACAAATGAGTATTCTGGCATTATATTAAATAATGAGAAATAAGTATGAATGAATAAACAAGATGTGAGAATCCGTTAATTAAAAGAGAGAAAAGAGTGTGGTTAATATTTATTAATTAACCTTACACGTTAAAGAGCATATATAATTAGTGTTGTGTGAATCGCTAATTTAAAGAGTATAGGATAATTTAAATAAGCAATGTTGATGTGTGTAATTATATAAATAAAGAGAATGCGTTCTTACAAAGTCATATACTATAAATACATACTTATATACACTATGAGTATTTGTGAATTACTGAAAAGAGTAATATCTGTGTGAGATACATAGCGAAGTGTGAAATATAAGAGTAACCGTACATATGTATGTAAAGATATAAAAATACAAATGTGAGAGAATATTATAGACTATGTCTATACATATATATAATTAATAATAGAGAAAAGAGATATGAAATGAGTGAGAGATGGAAGAATAACGTAGAGACGGTGTAAACGTGTAATTATATATAAAGGCTATATGAGTATGTCATGATTAGATGAATCAAGAGAAAGAGAATAATTAGAGTTATAAATAGTGTACGTTTAGCTGTAATTGTGCTAATTATAGCTTGTCAAGTGATTATGTGTGATACGAGAATTATGTGATAAATATACATATATCTACATATATGAGAAATGATGTTTAAGCATATACAGTCATATGTGAGATGTGTATTACACTATTACATGATGCTACTTTAGCCTGAGAGGTACATATGACTGGTCAATAAGACTAGCTAGATGTTAATGTGACTACTAGAGGTGAGACCATACATAAGTCCTTGATGATGATATAAATATATGTGATGTTGCTTATATCTGTTCATGTTATGTGTGTTGTGTTGCCCATTAGCCCAGGTGGAAAATGAGATGCCTGAATGACAATGAGATGCCTGAGTAGCAAATGAGATGTCTGAGTGACAATTGGCAAATGAGATTCCTGAGTGGCAAATGAGATGCCTGAGTGGCAAAATAGAGTCCTGTGTGGCATACTTGATAATTAACATTTACATGTTAATTATTATCATTTGAGTACTTTGTGGAGTTACTCACTAGGCTTTCTAGCTCATTCCTTCTGTTGTTTATTCTTTTCAAGATTTGTGGCTGACAAGGCTTCCACGTGGACAAGTTGAGAGTTTTGTGTAACATCAAAGGAAAACTATTTTTATATTACATGTGCCGGTTGTTACCCTATTTTAATGAGTATCAATTGTTATTTCCTTGTTGCACATTTATTAAAAGAAACGGGCGTTACATCCTAAACCTCCTACTAGTTATAAGTCGCATGTGGATCAACAACATGATGCATGCAAATCCTGCAAATAGAAAATTTGTTGACATTTAAAAATTCTCCAAGAAAACAAAATGATGCATCCGGTATATATGGGACACATAAAAAACAAACTGGATATGCATGGAAGACAAACATATGAATATAAAGAAAACTAACTAACTTGTTGGGAGGAAGTCGTTTGTTTGAATCAATTCGGTGACTAAGAAGAAAGGGGAATCATCGATGTCAACAATAGAGGGGAGGGATTGAGTCGAATAGCTAGAGAATCTTGATGATGCCAAGAGTCGCATTGGAATCAGGAAAGTGATCAGAACGTGTAATAGTCGCCGGCCTCTTGATATTTGTGTTCCTTCCCAGCGTCCCTCGTTTTGTTTTTACAATATGATTGATAGCTAACGACCCAACATGGAACATTATTACCACCTTTCTTGATGATGCCCTGAGCGTGAGCCCAGTGGTTGAACCAACGGCATGTCAGCATGTAACTTATTATGTACAGTTTGTTACACACGACAGTCTAGTTTTTCAAGCTTAACATATTAAGTTTTAAAGTTACTTACAACAAATGTAAAAGGAGTAAAGTATATATATATACCCAACTAAGCCCTGAGGACACCTTCTGCTCGGAGGGCACAATCCAACATTTCTTACAAACTTTTACAACGGATGTGAGCTTAACAACCCTCGTGCGAGAATGGCTAGAATGAGCCTATATATATTATTGTGAGAACCGCGAGAATCAATCTTAGCCGTTCAATTGGTAAGTGAAATTCACGGATGAAGAGCGTGGGGGGATTGAGTGTGGCAAGGTGCGTGTAAGGAATTCATGGGTGGGCAATCCAATTGAAAGAGAGGGAATTGGACGGCTATAATTGGTTCTCGTTGTTCTCGCAATATAAACGGTTCTCAAATGAACTTTTCACTATATGTGTGTGTGTGTGTGTATATATATTTATATATATTAAAAAGTTCAAACGAGAACTATTTTTCGTACGAGAACTGTAAGAAATGTTTGTAATGTCATTAATGACTCGTTAATAGGGGTATTTTGATCATTTATATATTTTTTCCAACAGTGAATTGCGTCTGGTGAGCCATCATTATGTGAGAGGCTTGATATACCCAAAAAAACCCTAATTAATGAGCCATTAATAAGCTAATTATTAATCATTAATGAGACAATCATTAGCCATAAAAATTATTAGTCATTGATTTATTTTAATTAAGGGTATATATATATATATATATATATATATATATATGTGTGTGTGTGTGTGTGTAATTGTAGAAATTTTTGTTTTATATTTAAAAATTAATATAAAGGTAAGGCTGAAAATGATTTAACAAAGGTAACAAGACTAGGAGTAATGCATATCAACAGTTTCTCGTACGTTGTTGGACTTACTGACCCATGTTATCTTGTAGTACTTCTGCACACTGTAAGAGCAGATCTAGTACGACCCTTTTGTCATTTAATTTCTCTTTGTTTTTTCGATTTAATTAAAGATCATTTAATTTTTTGCTCAGCTAGAATATTGATTAAGATAAAGAAAGATTATGTTAAAAGAGTTTAGCAAAACTACTGAAAACTATTAAATAAATCATCCATTTACATATACATTAAACGAGGGGTGGTGATTTTTCCACGGAAAAAATTAATTTTTCCGTGAATTAATTAATTAATAATCTCCCTTTAACGAGACCCCTCAATCAATTATCCACATGTAGCTATAAACGAACCCAATACGCGTGAACCATTTGAAAGCAAGTATGTTTATATTTGTTTCTTTAACAAATAAACTATGAACATATATTTTTGTTTGTTTAGTTAATCAAAGGAGCATAAACAATGCTCTCGTTCGTGCTTTTGTGTTTGTAAACGTTCGTTTATATGATTTTGTTTAACACTCGTGTGTGTAGGTTTTGTTCATATTTAATAATATTATATTTACATTATAGTATATTTATACTTATCAATATTACATTTACATTATTAATTTTTGGAGATTTTTCAATTAATCTCATTGATTTGGAATTGGGCTTTAATTTAATTTACTAATTTGGGCCTAAAAATTAACAATTCATAGTGCACTAAACTCAATTCTTAAATCAATAAAACATTGAGCATCTCATTTTAAAGAATTGCATACACATGATTATATAAAAGGGCAAAATGTACCAAGATAAAAAAACTTTACCAATATTATCATTGTATGTAATTAACTTTATTTTGTATCTAAAAATACATACAACTTACAAATTTGGTTCATTGTATACAATTGGTAACCTGATTACCAAGTTACCGGTTACCGATTGTATACAATTAACAAAATTTGAAAGTTGTTTGTATTTTTAGGTACCAAAGTTTATTTATTTTTTGCCAAGTTACGTTACCTATTGTCATAGGTAATCTGCTGAACTAAATTTGTTAGTTGTGTGTATTTTTAGGTACAAAATAAAGTTGGTTACATACAATGGCAATATTGACATAGTTTGTTGTATTATCATACAATTTGCCCAACATAAAAATTATCCAATGTTCTCCAAAAACCCAAATCTAAGGTGCGTTTTGGTGCCAACCAAAAAAAATACAACTCTGCATAGATGAACAAATTACATAGATAAAAGAAATATTTTATGTTTTTTGAGGATTTTTTAAACCCGCTCTATGCGGCGTGGTTTATAAAAAACTATGAAAAATATTAATCAAAATTTTTTAACATTGATAATCTTTTTTAAAAAAATTTTGTATGGATTAATGTCATTTAGTTATATTTTAATTAGTTATAAATACATGCATTACTGATAATCTTCTAATATAAATAAAAGACTAATTTGATAAAATTTATTAGACGATCTAAACCATTTAAGAAAATAACACTTGATTTGCGATTCAGGAAAATAACACTTAATTTGCGATTCAGGAATATAACTCAATTTATGATTCAACCTTTATAACTCAATACATGACTAATTTTTTAGTTGTCAAGATTTGTAAGTTAATGGTAGAAGTTCTCTTATTATTTTATAGGTTTAGTTCATCAAAATATATCCAACTTGTCACGTTTTGCTATTGTGTGTATCAAACTTTAAAAGTTTCTATTGTGTGTATCAAACTTTTAATTTGTTGTTAT
>JAUEJL010145465.1:0-10581 GCA_032274825.1 Drosophyllum lusitanicum | reverse complement strand
TATCTCTAATAATTTTGACTCTAAAAAGTCAAAATTGATTTTTTGATTTTAAGTGAATAAATGGTCAAGATTAAATAACTTTTTAAATGAATGATTCAGATCGTCTAATAAATTTTATCAAATTAGTCTTTTATTTATATTAGAAGATAATTGAACTATTCGACCGAATTAACCGATAACCAAATAACACCTCTAAATTTCGGACAAAGAAAAGTGGTATGTTTATTACGGTTAAGCAATCAATTAAAATCAAAAGGAAAGAGTTTGTTGAAGAGTTCGTCATTGATCCAAATTGGTGGGTGAAGCAATTCGATTGGAATACTCGTTTAGTAAAGAGTTCATTGTGTATCAATAAGTCACGTATCCAAAGCGTTGGTGAAGCAACACGGAAGAATAGCAATTGATGAATAGCTGCAAAAGTGGTCTTGATGGGAAGAAGAAGATGAGAGAAGAGTGGTCTCGATGGGAATAATTGACGGGAAAGAAGAGAAATTAATAAATGGGGTAGAAAGTTCGAAGGACAAAAAATGTTTTTCAACCACTTTCAAGATGACTGGAAAAAACCGAGTTTTAAGACATTTTCCCTTTCAGAAAACAGTCTTTTCATTTATGTGTGATTGTCCGCAGACATAACTGATAAATAAGTACTTAATAAGTAGCTTTATATCTATTGTTTCAAGTTTGATTGTTCTTTGATAGAGTTATGAATTCACAAGTGTATTCTTAATTTTTGTGGTAAATTATGGTCCAAGTTTTATTGTTGTTTGTTGTTTTAACACTTGACTTTTTTAAAGTATTTTGATAAAAATCACTATAAAGTATTTTGAGGCTTTTTTCTTTTGTAAACCACAAGTCACTAAGCATGAAATTTGTTCGAAGATCTTAGGTATCAATGTGTGCCTCGTTCTACAAACCTTAGCAATTAGATTTATGATCAAAAAATGGATTAGTCAATAAATTCTCTTAATTAGTGTAAATGATTTCACAAGCTATATTCAATAAAATACGGTTAGATCAATATTGCATCCAAGAGGAAAAAGGTAATGCTATGATGTTATATTTATAGCAGATTTAACACTTAACTTGACCAGTAACATATATAGTATAAAATTATGGATCAGTAACATCGATATAAACCATATACTTTAAAAAAAAGAATCACGCTTTGCATTTACAGAATCTCATGAACACCCTTACAGACTTACATAGAGTGTTGGGATGGAATTCTAAAAAGATACCTATTATACAAAAAAAAATATATATTTTCAAATATTTAAATAATATAGATTCCAAACTTACTTAGTGTTGTTCATTTACATCAAGTTCTGACTCTTCATTGTTATTTAATGCACAAAACATAGAAACTTGGACCTTAAGGATAAAGTCGCTAAATAGAAAATTGGAATTAAATAAATAATTTTTAATTTTAATTAAAAAAACATTCGCATCTTAATTAGGTTATATCTATTTAATTTAATAATATTTAACTAATTAAAATAAACAAATTAAAAGGAATATATGCTATCATTCCAAGACCATATGATATGAACTAACATGATCGATCACATAATTGAGTTATTTTTTATAATTATTTTTATGCTTAAAGACTTAAAGTGCCCGGTTGATAATTGGTCCGCGGGAAAAAATAAAGGTGACATTAGCTCAGTGTCTTAAGCGCGTGAACTCAGTGGCAACATCGTAATTAAAAGCCCAAACATGCCCAATTAACAAATAATAACCGAGGGGGGGCTGGGCTGGGGAAGCACAAAAAAATCAACTATTTATAATGATGAGAGATGAGCAAGAATAGTCTCTGTTGATTGTCCAAGTGCCAGACTAAGCCACACGATCTCTCTCCCTCTTGCGGTGCTCCTGTCGCTGTATGCCTCTCTCTCTACTCTCTCACACACACTTACACACCAAAACACACACACTTTTATCTTCAAAACTGTGTGATTCACAACTTTGTATTTATGTGTGTACTTTTTCTCCTTTTTTTTTGGTAGAATTTGTAGTTTTACTCGGCATTGAAGATCATTGTGTTCTGTGTGTAATCGAAGATCTAATCATATGGATAACGTCAAGGATGAGGTAAATTTTTTGTTCGCTCTGTGTTACATGTGGTGATTAGTTTCGGATTTTACTAATTGGAGTATATTCTGGCAATTATTACGATCGTTTTTGCTTTATAAATGGTTAGAGATGATAGGATTTTTGCTTATGAGAGGATGATGTTATTCGGTTGGGCTAGGGTTTATGCTTGCTGTTTATTCATTCTGGAAACTTGTGAGATGGATGCTTGAGAGTGCAAGGATCAGGTGTCTAATCTTACAAACAAGGGTTAGCTAGTTTTGGTGTCTGGCAAAACTGTTGATCTGAGATATTTGTGCGTGCGGGAGTCTGAAATAGTGAAATCGATATGATCGGTGGTGTTGGTCTCTGAATTGTGAGAATTTATTGAGCTTGTAGTTTTTTCTCTTCTGTAGGGGAAGAAAGGAGTTAGTGGTTGACATGATTGGCTTTTCAATTTTACTTTTACCTTTTTTGTTAATTGATTGATGGAATTGACAATTGTTATTGTTTGAAAATGGATTGCTTTCAAAGTTTGAAACTTTGAATGCTCCAGCTGTCCATGTTTGAATAAATTAAAACATATATCTCTATACAGAGTATTTGTGTAGCGTCCTTGAATGACATTCTCTATATAGTTGTTTCCAGGTAATATGTGTATGGATGAAAATCGATTCCTCCTATAATAAATTCTTGGTTTCATAATGTTTAATTGTTTATGGGTCTTATATTAGGTTATTCACTAATCATGAAATGGGACCCTGAAAGAAATGGAAAACACAAGGAAATTTTAAATTTTTTTTTTTTCACCGAGATTATTGACCAAGTTCACTTTTGTGGCAATGACTATTTTTCTTTCTGAGGTTTCTCCATTTCATTTTGCTTTGAAACACATCTCGTTGTCTTGTATCTCATCCTGGGAACCCAGCTTTCTCTTGCAATTGTGAGATATCCAGTTGGTTATTAGCATTTACTGTGACGAAATGACGTGTGCTATCGAGCACAAGCTAAATTCCAGAGACTTCAACCCAGTTTTATTTTATTGTATGTTTTGAACCATTCACGTATTGGATTCCAGACTTCAACCCATACAAATCTAGAATAATAGCCTTCTCTATTCTTAGTTTTTGAACCTTGATGAACTGACCTCCTTCCGATGTTGTCTTTCCTATGAGTAGGCACTGGAATGATTAGTTGCATTTCTAAACCAGCCAGTTCTTCACATCTATGTCGAGGTTTCAACAAAAAAACTCAGAACATGCTACTTCAGGCACTTCTTGATTGATATCCCCTTCAAAAATTGTTACACCATCATCATGCTCTCTTGTTGAACTGGCATAAGAAGTTTGTTGCTAGAAGCCTAGAAGTTAACGTCTACTTCTTTGCTTTGAAAACATGAAGTATCCGTTTTTTAATCCGTCAGCCATGCAACTTTAGAGGATTCAGTACACTGAAAGATGGGCGAGTCATCAAGCAATCTGTGCAGAAGGAGCAATAGTCTCATTCACAAGTGTGAAGCTGTGTATAAGAATATTGCCCTCAAACTGTCTAAAACCCGGTGGTATACTTATACATCGGAATTGTCCTTAATGGCATCCATTATTGAAAATTTCATGTGGGATAGGACATCGTTGCTTTAGTAAGTGTTGAGAGCATATAACCTTTTTAATTTCTCTATAGCCATTGGCTTGCTTCTATGAGTGTCATTAATTAGTTCATTATGATAACCCAAGAAAATTCTATATTCAGACTAATTTTAGTGTTTTCTTCTAGTTTTTATGTTCTCTAATGGTTGATTTAATAATATGTTTTGAATGGTGTGCTGTAGAAAAATGCACCATGGTTATCAGTGCCACAATTTGGGGACTGGGACCAAAAGGGACCATTGCCAGACTATTCTTTGGATTTCTCAAAGATCAGAGAGATGAGGAAACAGAATAAGAGAGAGCTATCAAGAACTAGCATTGGTAATGAAGAAGAGTTCACTTCTTCCAACAAAGCTAAACTTGATACACCAAAGCCAATTGCTTCCCATCAAGAGTACAACCAGGACGATGACTCCCCTAATGTAAGTTGCTTCATATCCACTACACCAATTGTTAATATTTTTTTAACGGCAAACGCAAAAACCCACCTTATCTACACCTATGTCCACAACAGGACTTGAAGCCTCAACCTCAAAAAGGGATGTAACACCTTAAGCACCCCTTGATACCACTAGGCCCTTTGGTACCAATTATTAGTAGTTAACTACTTTTTTTTTACCCAAAGTCAGGCAAATCATTTTAATCTGGTACAGAACTCGCCTAATAGGTGAGCTATTTCTGGAAGCATGAGTGAGTAGGGATGTGTTTGGGATCGCGTTTGCACACCAATTTTTTTATTTGTGTTTTAAAATCACAGATAATCAATTTTGAGTGTTTAGATGGAGCTGATTATCTGAATATATTATAGAGCATTAAAATCAAATAACTTATATTAATTGACTATACCAAATCCCAATCCCAAATACCTTCTTTGTGGTTATGCCTCCAGTTAGTATTCCACCTCTTATAAGGAATGGTTGCAGTCAAAACTATTTTTACTAACTTGTATTATGAGACTGACATTTTAACTCTAGGAAGACAGAGGAGGTATATTGTACTAGTGGTTTTAAAGTTTCAATCAGTCTTGTATTCACTTGGCTTATTGTTGATTTTGGCTGCTGCAGAATAGGAGAAGCTTATTAAGTTGCTTCAATTGCTGTGTGAAGGCATGATTGTTTAAAGTACAAAACTTTTAACCACTTTCCGATGTCGATTTTCATGGTACGTGTTGTGTTGTGTTGTTTTATTGCTTTCTTAATACATGTGATTTGTAACGATGAACACTTTGTGGGGTTTGTTCTTTTAACTTTTGTATGATGTAATGTAGATAGAAGTAGAATGAATGCTATGGTCAGTTTATTTTTTTATATGATTAGTCTATATACTTCAATTATTAGTTGGTTTAACTATTAAATTGATTTGTACACAGCCTAGAAGATTCTATACTTCATCAAAAGTTTGATTTTACCAACATGCCCAAACCTTATAAGAAAAGACAAATTATAGTAATTTTAAAAGGTTATCTTTTCATTATTTTCATGTGACATGATCATATTGTTGTGTTTCATTTTGTCATGTGACTAGATCATATAAAGGAAGATAATTATAGATAAAAAGTATTTTACTTATCTATACTAATATATTGAACATTTATTTCTCTCTTCTAAAAGTCTTAAATCTCTTAATTTTAAGTAATTTAAAATTAATAATTTATCCGCGTTTAAACCTAAACGAAACTATTAAATGGGGTTAATTGGATATTAAATACCATTTTAATAACTATAACATATTATAATAGATAATGTTTAAAAATATCAAGTTAATGCAAATTAAATTTTAACATATAATATATTAAATGCAAATTAAAAGGTAAATAAAAAATCTTCATAAAAATAATATTATAAAGGGTTTAGTTTTCGAAAGCGTATCGAAATTGTTATTTTTGCTATTATATATATCCAACTTTCAAAACTACTAATTAGTATATCCAACTTTTTAAAACTACCATTCAAGGTATTGGATTACCTGCTAAGCAGGTAACCAATAATTCTGTTATTTTTTATTTATTTTTATATCACTCAAATGCCATATGTACGGGCACATCACTTTTTAATATTTTCATTAAATTCCAAGCAAATTTAATTCAAAATCAAATTTAAGATGAAGAACAAAAAGATGATGATGATGATGATGATGAACACCATGAACTCAAAATCGAACTCAACCATCTGTGAACTCAAAATCAAACTCAAAAATTTGTGAACATTCATCCACAAGAATATGAAGGCTGGAGTCTATTGAAGATGAAGAACAACAAATGTGAAGCATCCTAACTCGGAAACCCTAAAATCAAACACATCTAAAATTGGAAACCCAAAAACAAAAACCCTAAAATCGAACCCATCTGAAATAAGTAACTCGAAATCAAACATACATATAGAAGAAGCACAGATCTGGAAAAAAACAAGAACCCAAATAAAAAACCCTAAAATCGAACCCATCTGAAATCGGAAACCATAAAATCGAACAATCAAATAGAAGAAGTAGATGATGAAATTGAAATTGAACATACAGATAGAAGAAGCACATATCTAAAAAAACAAGAATCGAAAGTTACGCTAAATCGATACTCGCCGATGAACCCTAAATCGAAAGAAGAACACTCGCCGATGGACCCTAAATTGATACTTATTATGGAATCAGAAACACATGATTAACCCAAATCGGAATCCCTCCGTGGCATCCTGAAACCAAATCAGATATTGCAGATGAAGATCCAAATGTTGGATAAAAATGGAAACCTAACAACACTAAACACGATGAAGATTCAAACGACGACACATGGAATCCTGGACCCAAAAATAGGAAGTAGATGATGAATTGATGAGTGAAAATCTTTCATTAAAAGGTTTCACGAAGAAATCTTGTATCCGTTGAAGAAAGCACCCCAAAATAAAAAAGAAAGCTTATTTATTATATTATTATTATTAAATTAATATTATTTTCATTTTGAATTATTTTTTAATTGAAAATTACATATCATCTGCCACATCACCCGCCATGTCACAGAAACTTGTTCCACGTCATCAAATAACCTACTATTGCAAGTATGCTACATAAATTGGTAGTTTTTAAATGTTGAGTATATTACATGGTAGTATTGAAAGTTGGGTATATACAATAGTAAAAAGTGACAACTTCGATACACTTTCAGAAACTAAACCCTATTATAAACATACTTTCATTTAACATATATTTTAGTTTAAGTATTAGAAAATATGTATAACTAAAACTCATAAACCCTATACATGTAACCTGAATTTACAAACAATTTCCGGATTTTTATAAATGACTCATATAATTAAAATAAAACGTTTAATTTCTAATATATTTAACATTCTCTATTTTATTTTACTTAAACTTTTAAAATTAAGTTATGGAAACAATTCCTAGTCCACACAACACAATTCTCAAAGTCAAGATATATTTTCATCATCTTATTTTAAAAGCAAAGTTTCTTATTTTATTGCTTTTCCAAAGTTATTTTAAAATTTAATAAAATAGTCTATAGAGAAAAATAAGATAAAGAAAATGGAGAAAGGAGAAAGAAAATGAAAATGTTACGAATGAAAATTATTCGATGTCACCATAATATGTGAATATCATACACATGCGTTATAAAAAGCGGACATGTTATCAAGTAGGAATTATTCGTCGTCACTGCATTATGCGGGTACCATACTAGTTTTAGTGTAATGTAAGGATTTAGTTAATTTGTTAATGAGTAAGGATGGTGCATAATGCTCACTTGTTCAGGTTTTAGTAGTTGTAGACCCAAAACAACGTTGGTTAAGGGGTCCTTGCCACCTGGAGAGGTCTTAGGGGCAGCATTCCTGGTGCTGGTTAGCATGCCTAGCTAAATGAAGAGCTGATCAGCATGATAAGCTAAGTGTTCAATTGACTATGTATGTTAGCTTAGCTAAGTGTTTTGCACTTTTGCTTGATTGATTGGTGCTTAGCTAAGAATTGTATTCTAACCCATCCATAATTGTTAATAACTAGCGGTTAATAACTGATTTTGGTCGTTATTAGTGTCAAAATAACTGTTTTCCATAATATCTGTATAAGAAATAACAAAAACGGAAATCATATACAAAATTGTCTAGCATAGGGATTTTTCGATTATCCTTGAATTGATTTCTTGAAACCTTTCTTCAATAGAAATATAACTTAAAGACAGGGTCCTTATACATAACTAAAAGATTATCTAAGCCTTTGGGTCTCCTTATATCTTATGAATAGCAAGTTTCTTTAACAAAGTAGATGATATATAATTTTCCATTCTTACATTATCTATATAACTTACATTTTGGATCATATCATTAAAAGATGTTTAGTAACTACCAAAGAGTCTTTGGTATAACCGTATCAAGGTGTATTTAAGGTATCCTTCCTTGAAATTGTGGGTTCAAATCCAGATAAAAATATAGGTGTAGATTAGAATGTACGTGTGTATGTCGTTCAACAACAACAATGTTTAGTAACTAGCGTATTTTAAGACACGAAGTCTACTTTGCTTAGTTCAATGGCTCAAATTTTGTGAAAATATCTAACACCCCATATTCCACAACTATACGCACTTCTATAAAGTGACAAGTCCGTTTACTAAGATAAGTATCCATAAAGCAAAAGGTTATTTTTTTCTAACACCCTAATTTTATTTATATGACATACTAGTTTATGAAAAAGACAAAATATAAACCAATAAAGTCACATGCAAACCTAAACTTCGATCAATGATGATAAGATTTTTAACCAATAAAAGTATAAAACCAATAGGGTAAAACTATTTGGACCCCTTTGATTGTTTAATTTGATTCTTTGATGTGATGTATGTGAGTGTATCACATGTATTAAAAAGTATAATTGATTGATATGACATGTCTATTATTTAAGAGTTGAGGATCCAAATAGTCGAAGATTGGCTCATAGGAAGGCTCAATTACTAGGTCTTCCTATTACTTGCGATGCATCATGCCATCATGCATGTGTCCTTTTCTTGAAAATAGAGAGCACTCACAGACACTTGAAAAAAATAAAAAAATCTTAAAAATGTTAAGAATCTGATAACACAGCAGATAACTAAAAGGAATATGAGAGAAAAAATGCTAGAAGGGCTTGCTTTATTGAATGAACGATGGGGCTTTAAATAGCCTTACATGAGAACAAACTCTTCTACAAAGAAGGAAACTACAACTGCAGTAGAATAAGAAAACTACGAATAATAAGGAAATAATCTAAATAATCTCCAACTATAGCTGAAGACTCGGTTTTATTCAAAACAAAAACAAACGGTAAATAAACGAATCTTCTAGAAGCCCTTCAATCCTTCCCCTAAACTAACTGTAGGCAACAGTTAGTTTATATCTTCAATGCAGCAAACTCCCATCTGTTGTCTGAACTTGCGAAAGTCATCCAATCTCAATGGCTTGGTCATCACATCAGCTACTTGTTCTTGTGTGCCACAATGAATGAGCTCAATCAATCTTTCCTTAGTAAGATCTCGTAAGAAATGAAACCTTACATCAATGTGTTTACTCCTTCCATGCATAACTGGATTTCTTGATAGCTTAATTGTTGAGCAATTGTCACAGTAGATAAAGGTACACTTTCCTTGTTGCTGCCCAATCATAGTAAGCACTCTCCTCATCCAAATTGCTTGACTTGCACATGATGCTGCTGCCACAAACTCAGCCTCAGTTGTCGAAAGAGTGACAATTGGCTGTTTCTTGGAGGCCCATGATACTGCACCAGAACTTAGGAAAAAGACATATCCCGATGTGCTCTTACGATCTTCTACATCTCTAGCATAATCACTGTCGGTGAACCCGGTGAGTTCTTCCGACCCTTCTCGCTTATACATGATGCCATAGTTCCAGCTTCCTTTTAAGTATCGCAAGATTCTTTTAGCAACCATCAGATGCATCTCTGTGGGACTTCCCATATATCGACTGATCAAGCTCACACAGTACATCAAATCTGGACGTGTTGCAGTAAGATACATCAAGCTACCCACAATCTGCTTGAAAAATGTTTCATCGATTTTCACTCCATGTTCATCTTTAGTCAGAACTTGACCTGGAACTATAGGATTGTTTACTGAGTTGCAATCCTCCATACCAAACCGTTTGAGAATTTCTTGAGCATAGGCCTTTTGGCATATAAAAATTCCTTGTGGAATTTGAGTAAACTCAATTCCAAGAAAGAATTTCATCCTTCCCAAGTCAGTCATATCAAATGCTTTCATCATGGATTCTTTAAATTCTAATAACATGTTGTCATTATCTCCTGTATATATTAAATCATCGACATATATACTCACAATTAACAACTGACCTGCTTCATTCCTCCTGGTGAATAAAGTTTGTTCATTAGCAAATCTTTCAAAACCTTCGTTGATAAACCAGCTCTCTATTCGACTGAACCAGGCCCGTTGCGCCTGTTTCAAGCCGTACAACGCCTTGTGAAGTTTATACACCATGTCTTCACTACCTTCCTTTTCATACCCTTCTGGCTGCTCTAAGTACACGTTTTCATTTAAGTCACCGTGAAGAAATGCTGACTTCACATCAAGTTGATAGAGTTTCCACCCCTTTTGAGCTGCAAATGCTGTAATCATTCTCACGGTTTCCATCCTTGCTACTGGAGCAAACACCTCTGTGTAATCGATACCTTGCTTTTGCGAGTACCCTTTTGCAACTAAACGAGCCTTGAACTTATCCACTTCTCCATGCTCATTGTACTTAGTCTTGTAAATCCATTTAACCCCAATTGCCTTATGTCCTCTTGGTAAATTCACAATAGACCATGTACAATTCTTTATAATGGCGTTGATTTCAGCATCCATGGCAGCCCTCCATTCTGG
>JAUEJL010145454.1:0-10582 GCA_032274825.1 Drosophyllum lusitanicum | reverse complement strand
CCGTATCTTTAGGAGCGAAACATTCTTGATACATTTAAAGAATACGTTTCCATAATTTAATCAACATTTATTACATAGTTTGGGTCGTTACAGATAGTGGGTTAGTAAGGTCATAAAAGTCATGATTGTTGTGTATGACTAATTTATGTTGTGTACAAATTATCGTCTTGGACGAGAGAATGGGTTGGGATTGGAGTTGAAACATAACAATGTTATCAACGTTTACCCGACAAAACATATGGTAATTCAACAAAAAGATAACATAAAACCAAATTTTTTTGAGGTAACACAAAATTGTAATATATGTTTAATTTTTCTCATATTATGGTAAATGGTCCCAAAAAAAAAACTTGTGAGGTGGTTGGTAACATAAAATTCGAATAAAGAAATCAAAATAATATTATAAAAAGTCTATTAAAATAAAAAAATAATCAAGTTAGTAGAATGTATAAAAGATACATAAATATATAATATAGAACTAGTATATAATGTTTTATTAAATTGATTGGTTTAAAAGATGATTGATTTTTTTTTTTTTTGAAAAGCAAAATATTGTATTATCATAAATATAAGAACCGTCTACAAATCATTTTATAAGACATAGACTGAGATCTCGGTACATATATCTATATCTATAATATTTTATAAACCATACAACATTCTCTCTTATTATCAATTTTAAGAGTTCTTAATTTTCAATCAATACTAAATCTTAACTATCCATTTTATCTAAATTAATCACATCCATCCAATTATTAACCTTTTAAACTAGATTAAAATTTTCTAAGAAATAAGCTAATTTTCTATTTAATATAGCACATCATTCAAAAAATAGATTTAAATATATTTTAAATTCGTTATGCACATTTAAAGTTATTGACTATAAAAATATCCACTTTTCCATATTTCAATAATCATTTAATTTCATGCTTTAAAAAATATTTATTTTCATAGTTTTTTAAAACTTTTCAAATAAATTATCATCCTAGAGAATCAAGATAATAATTTCTAAATAGGAGTTAAAAATGTTTTTGTTAAGTTTATATGTACAACACAAATTTTAATGTAAACATGAAATTTGGTTATTTATTTTATGTTCGTCGAAGGCGGAGAGAGAAAGAGAGAGGATCGAGAATTCGAGATGGTGGTTGTATTACAGTGACCAAGGAAGACGGTGACTATAGTCATTGGGTTTTATAGGAAAGCGGGTTGGTATTGTTTTATTTTTTTAATAATAATATTTAATCAGTCATTAATAAACAAAACTCAAAATAAAAGAATAAATTAACAAGAAAATGGTAGTTTGGTCTTTTCAAGCGACTAGAGACCGTATATAAGACAAAATCCGAACAATAGGGATTTCAGTATAGTAAATGAAGTTCAAGATTGTCAATGTAACTGTGACAAAGCATAGGGACCAAACAAGTAATTACTCAACTTTTTAAGAGTAAAAATTTATTATATTTAAATTTCAATATCTAAAGGTAGTTTATTTGTACATTCTCATATTGCTTTAAGTTAATGTGTATAAATAATATTACTATACCATTAAATTTAAAGTTTCATAACGTGATCGAATAGTACCACCTACATTACTTTAAATTAACTGTAACATTATTTATTACCGTCTGACACTATTTATAACTGTTATTGTCTCATCCATCGCCTCCATCACTAGCCACCACAAACAACTCGCCACGATACAATGTCACTACCATCTCTTTTTAAACATTATCGCATTACACGGACACCCTACTAGTGAAATATTAAACCAGGATCCAAACTACAAAGCCATATAAAATCGATGTTATCTACAATCTCATACTTTGACATCTTTAGCCAACTAACTTTGATACCTGATGTGAGAAAGATATCCAATCCAACCAACAAAAATCTTTTCTTTTTTTAACTCTTCCTTTTAGCCAAGTAAAAGACGATTGATTTATTTATATGAAAAATGGATAAATTTTACTATGGGTTAAAGTTCTTCAATTCAAACACTTATAACGTTTTCCTAATGTTACAACATGGTACAGTAAGTTTTTTACACATATACCCATTGACGTTTATAAAATTGTTTCCTATGTGTAAATACAAGGGACATAATGAAACGTTTTTATAAATATTAATAATTATAATGACACATGAACATTTAGTGACATAATGAAACGTATATTAACTTAATGTGTATATTTGACTAAAAAATACTTTATATATCATAATAAAACTTTGAGACAACCTTTATACTATTTTACAATTTTAACCCTTTTATTATTGAAACTATTCACCAAATTTCATAAGAAAGGCAATATAAAATATAAAATTTTCTATATGATTTCACAAAAACCAATGATGGGAATCAAGACTCAAGCCTACTGATATAGCATGTCACTTAGAACATCCACAATCATAATTGGTATCACTAAAATGACTACTTATCACGTCAGAGAACTAACATATCATTAATCTCTTGGCTACTCGTTATCATAACCACGAGATGATGGATGTCCATCATTGACGACCAGACTGCTCGTTATTTGCCAATAACGGATGCTCTTAGATCAAAACCTGGTTATTGAGAATAAACAGGGTAGCCCATCCGTATGACATGCAATTTGGGTTACTTAACCCGGATACCACATCAGCGCTACATCACCTTCCATTCCCTTTCTTTTTCTAACCCAAAAGCTAGTATAGTTTAACTTAATATTACCCCACCTTTTATTTTATAATATATATATTAGCGAGAGAAAGGGAGGAGAGATAGAAGAGGAGAAGAGAGAGATAGAGAGACTAGAGAGGAAGGAATCGCTCGCGAATCCCCTTCACCCGATCGGGTAAAATCATGGCGTGCCGGTGTTATTATGGAACTTGATCAACCCGAAGGCCAAGTTGAAGGCTTTGGGACAAGTCGTACGCATGACCTTACAAGCGGTAGGTTACTTTTTTTGTAATAAAAAAATAAACTTGCATTGCCTTGATTACAAATACAAAATCATGTTACCTTAAACAAGAAATTTTATATTTCTTTAGCCTTGTTTATATAATTTTGTCTAAGATATACTACTTACAATTCACAATGATGGAATTATAGATAGATTCATATATACCTCTAGAAAAGAAAACATGTATAGTTTGAAGTGCAGTACATGTCTTGGCCTCCACCCACATGTGCAAATCTTGGTATTATTGACATGAAGAAAGAATCTTGATTGATTCAATCACCTTTTTATGACTTTTAAAAAGTTGAATGTATTTTTATATTCCCATTCCATGTTACAACAAACATTAAGAATATTATTTGATGATCCAAAGGTAATGTATAGATACCAATGTTTGCTTACTTGCAACTTTTCCTTTGGAAAAGAGATAATGATGTTTGTTTTGTGGGGTCTAATACCCTTTTATTTCATCATCACTTATCATTCTCATTTCTGACATTTATATATATTTTGGTGCTTTAGTGTGGTAATTTCTCATCGATCAAGTGTCATAGATTTGAGACATGTTGTAAATAAATTAAGATAGATTTAGAAGCCGTTAAAAAAATCTCTCATACACTTTCATCACCATTTAACTATAAGTTATTTCTTATTCAAAGATCTTTTTTATAACTAATAATGTGTGAATTAAATATGGAGTGGAGGTCAGTTTTCAATTTTGGTTGCTAAACATAGAATGCATTTAAGACAACTGATTAACTCATACTTTCTTCTTGACATCAATAATTCAATACATGTAAACATTATTATGACTTGAAACATCTGAGATGTTTTAAAATCTTAAAATAAATTAATTATATATTTCTATATATCATAAAACTGGTAATTTAAGAACTAGAAATGTATATGATAACTTTATAAGAAAAACCCCACAAGGAGTAAGAAAATTTGTCATTATTATAATTTATAAATTAAGTATTCCAAGTGGATGACAAATCACAAGATGCCTTTTAACCTGTTCATCTTTTTGTAGATATGCAGGCTTTTTAGAGCACCATGCTTGCTTGTTCCCTCTTAATCATTTTTCCATAAGATGCAAAAAGAATGGGGTTTTCAATCATCTCTTTTTTTTCTAATGTAAAGCATGCCATTGGGCAATTAATTTGCGCACTTGTTATTTTGTTAATTGGTTTATATATATAGTCACTAAAACAAATCATTGAATAACAATAGATCACTATTAGTTTACAAAAAAAAAAAAAAAAAATCAATCCATGAAATTAATCTTATCGATCTCAGAACATGCGTAAAGGGGGCCGGGATGAGTAACATGGGAATCGGCGTCATTCGAGAAATCTCTATGAGTCGTGGTCTGCGTTGCAGATGCTGATATCCCTGGGGCGTGTAGGGTTAATTTTTTTCTTTTTCTTCCTACGGTTACAATCGTAAAGGTAATTTTTTTTTACTTTTATCTATTGTGAATACCATTTTACATCCCCTTTTAAAATTACACTAAAAACAATCTCCTACATCTATCTTCAACTTTCAACTTAGTTTCAAAGATTTTAACGATCTCGACATGAAAAGTGACGGGTTTAAAACATACCAAACCCTGAATATTGTTTGTAGTAGTAATAAGTATTTGATAACGTCTACGAGCTTTAAAATTTCAAAGTCTACCAAACTCAATAACTCCACATCTTTTCTAACATAAGTACTTATCATAAAGAGCACGTTTTAATCAACAACTTTTGAATTCAAAAAGGATAGGTTAAAGTCATATTCGTACAATAACATTTATTTGTATATCAATATATTCTTCGGTTAAATTCTGATACTCTTTTGATTAATAACAATGTTAAAATAAAAAAAATTAATAGATTTTACATGTTATTTAATGAATAAGTTAAAGTAAATGTATTGATGTAATAACTAAAGGTTGTTTATACATATATAGTTATTAATGTTTTCATAAATCTATAATAAGCTATCATATTGATATATAGGTGAATATTGTTTTACGTCTTTCCACTTCAAGTCTAACGCCAAATAAATCATGTGAGAGTTCGACGGTTCTTATAAGTATTTAAGTTCTTATTGAAACCTTCCCCCATAGAAATAAATAAGAACTTAAATAATGGTAAGAACCATGAGAGCTACGAAATCGAGTCAAATACATCTACAAATTTATTAGATTTATGATTATGCATATTAATTAAAGTGTTTCATGTCTAGATTAACGAATGATAAAATATATATTCTTCGACCCAACCTTTCTAAAAACTCTCGAAACACTCTATATAAGATGCATAATCATAAATATAATAAATTTGCGTATGCATTTAACTCACTTTTTTAGTTCTTACGATTCTCACGAATATTTAAATTATTATTGAAATCTTCCTCTAGGATCATGACACCCTGGTTGACTTCTTGATTTAATGGGAGTATATGATAATGATTTACCCAAAGGGTTTTTGGTCTAGCGGTATCAAGGTGTTCCCTTTCCTCTTTAACATAAGTATAGATTAGGATGTATGTGTGTGTTTATCGTTCAAAAAAATATGACATTGATTTAATGTCTTGGATATTGTAGAATGTGAAAGATTTCGGATATAGAGGGAGTTCAATCAATAACACCTTTAAAAAATAAGAAAAATTATATTTTTTTTCCTACTACTTTTTCTACTTTATCACATAATTTAAAGATTTCACTTATTTTACGTAGAATCAATTAGTTCTCTTTCCTCATATCATTCACTGATTTATATACTTGTATTGATTTTATGAGTACGGGGATAAGTAAAGAGATTTTATAAGAGAATATAGAACATATCAAAAACAAATATCAGAAAGAAAATTTTTATTTTTGCTTACCATTTTCTCCTATTTTATCATTTTACTCACAAAAGATAACATGTATAATATACTAATTTCCTTTCCACATCTTTTTTATTAATTTTTATACTTGTGATCTTACGAGCCGAAAAATAAATAGAAGGATTTTATAAAAAGATATAAAAACTATTTATTAGAAATGATTTATTGTGAAAGTTGTGGTCTTTAAAGGTGGCAAAATTTGACCTGCCTTTAAAACATGTGTGCCTGCCCATTTAAACCTGAATCCAGGTGTGACATGTCTCTGACATGACCCCAATTCCACCCTATTTGTGACCACTGTACAATTTATAGACGGCAAGCTGATTTATTCAGTACAAATTTTATTTTCACACATATAATAGTATAATACGTATTATAATATAATTGGGGATTATTAGTGTACAACGTTTTTTTATTCTAAACATTAAAAAATATATGTTTGTATCGGTAATACCCTTAAATATATGATTGTATAAAAATAGTTTATAGGTTTATAACAATATAAAAGTCATGATGTGTACATACTAAAATAGATTATATACAAATCACCCCCCTATAATTATGATAAGAATTACTATAATGTGTGCATACACACACTCTCTCTATGTATATGCTTGTGTACATTAAAAAAAGGAAAAAAAAAACTACTTATATTAAAATGAATACGGAAAACACTAACAAAAACAGAAAAATAACATTAAAAAAATTACCTACATTTTTTAAAATTTAAAATAACACTAAACAATATAATTTTAAAGCAGAACATTTATATTAAAATGGATACAAAATGTTTTTGTGGGTAATAGACTAATAGAAGTATTATGTTTATGTATGTATGTATAAATCACATTGCCCGTTATTAACTTGGTTTGCAAGTTGGGCTTTAAATGTTTTAGTGGGTAACAGACTAATAGAAGTTAACACCCGTAGCCTGATTTCGGCCCAGAAACCCAAATATCTTTCTTTTTCTCCAAACTTTTAACACTTTGATGCTCGAATTTGGGCTAAAAATGGATACTGGCCCGGCATAAGAGCACTAAAAGTAACAGACGAGATGAAGAGGGCCGGTGTGGCGACGAGTTTTATTTTCTTTTTCTTTTTCTTCTCTTTTTTTTATTAATATTTTCGTTGGTTGACTGTATAGGCATTGTGATAAGAGTATTATAACGATCACTCCATTTACCGTTAGAGTTTTAAGGAGTAGTGATCACATTTCATCACTCTTACCGTACCGTCATGTAGTGGTCACTTCTACCACGTATGATCACATTAAATTTGAGATCCACCTATTAACTCAATAATCAATTATAATAAAAAAAGAAACAAAAAAAAGAGATGCTTACAGATAGACCTACCTCCCAAACACCAAGCATTAGCTTCTTCTTCACCACACTTTGGACGCCACTAAGTGATAGAGTGGGAGAACCACTCATCACTTAGTGATGGCTACAACTCACCTCTTTTCCTCATATCTCACTATGTTTACTCTTAAATATGTGTGTGTTTCTGTGTAAGTAATGTGTTCATGTGAATGAGCGGAGGGTTCTTGGTGGTCTGATGGTTGTTCACAATGGTCCAGCGACGGTTTAATATGGGTTCATGCAGAACAATGAAATTAGGGGTGAACATGGTACCGGAACCGGTACTGATTTTACCGAATACCGAATTTGGTTTAAAGACGGTACCGAATATCGTACCGAGTATTCTTACTACCGGTACCGGTACCTATTTTACCTAGTTTTTTCGGTACTAGTCCCGAATACCGAATCCCGAATACCGAGTTAGCAATATTTCAAGTACCAAGTACCGGACCGAAAACTCTAACTCGGTACCGGTACGGTTCGGTATTTTCAGTACCCATGCTCACCCATAAATGAAACATCTCAAGTATATTAATAAACCAATTAAAAAAGTGTAATTAGTTTTTCTTTTAAACATCTCAAGTATATTAATAAAGTTTCATTAGTTAAATATAATAATAATAAACCCATTAAAAACCCTAAAAAGTTTGTAAATATTAACCCTTATTAACTAATAGCTTACTTAAAATGTATAATTACTCCTTATTAACTATAATTACTGAATGTTTTAAAAAAGTAAATGATATTTATTTAAAACTATGTAATTAAAAAATTGGTAATTATGAAGTGACGAGTACATTGACTATCACGTCAAGAAGGATAGTGATATGGTGCTTAGATGGAGTGTCACATAGACTGTCACGTCAATCCTAGCGTACTAACCAGACAGTTAAAAGGTTAATCAAATCATCATACACATTTTTATTGAAATTTGAAGTTTTTTTTTAAAAAATTAAACGTTAACTTTATTCACAAATTTTAACATCTATATTAAATTTCTCGACAATTTACCCTTACATTAAATATGTATATAATCACCATAAAGATAATAAATAAACATATAAGTAAATAAAATGGTAACTTATATTTTTTTTCCAGAATATAACAGCCAATAAGCATGAATTTATAGATATTCACTACGCTATATTTAACGAAAGGGTTAAAGTTACTAAAAGACTAAAACGTTTCATTAATGTCTCGCTATGGTACATTAATTATATTTTTTTACACGATATGTCAAGTTTACAAAAGCATGTTATTATACCTATTTATTAACTTGCAACTTATTCAGTAACTTAAAGTGTCGATTTCCAAAATGCGACAGCCATTCAATTTCAAAGAAATAGAAAATAAACTATCCTTATGTTGTCAAAAGAAACTATCTGTTACTGTATTCCGCAAATACAATACTTCTATATTATTGAAACCGGATATGTTATCAATCACAAACTATTAATCACCACCGCATTATACATGTGCTATTCTAGTAATTATTTATATAATTATGGCTTTTGCTTTAATGAAAAAGGCAAATGAGTAGTGCGAGAGTGAATAAGAGATTCCTAAAGCCCAACAATGATACCGGGAGGCACGTCCCTTTAGTCTTTAGCTAATCAATCATAATCTTCTCGGGCTTCTTCTTACGGGTTAAGATTCTTTCATGTTATGGTCGAACATAATCAATTATATTCTCTTACATACATGAGTGTGAGTCCTACAAATAAAGTTCTTCTTGACTTAAAATAAGGGAACCACTGTCATGTATGTGAGGAAATATAATAAGTTATATTTGACCACAACTTGAGAGGATCTTAATCCTAAACCTACATATATGTGAGAGAACATGATGGGTCATTTTTAAACACAACATGAAATGATCTTAAACCTAAACCTACGTATGTATGTTTTTTAATACACTCGAGCTTATAATATGAATATCATATAACTCCTTTGGTATCAATAAGTCAAAGTTGTGTCAAAAACCACTCGCTCTATATTTAAATGTAAAACTAGCTGTCGATTTAAAAGCTTACATGTTAGTAATTTATTACACTTTATTCATGAAATTAAGATAATTAAAACTTTAAAAAGTTAGGAGATCTGAGATTTGGACTTTTTTAATGTGATCATTTCTTGCGAGTGTGATGACACATCAATTTCCTACTTGAGAGAGTTTTATATGTAAAGTAACAAATTGTTCATTTATTTATTCACAATACATATCGGAAATATATACAACAAGGATACATCTAAATACAAGATATTGCCAAATAAATATATTACTTCTCTCTGTAAAATGTATCTTACGTTAGGGACATGGGTCACCAGTCAATTTTAGAAACAGAGTGAAAAATTTTAACGTTTTCGAGTCGGTGTCACCAATCAAATTTTAGGGTGCACGTGCACTAGTGATTTTTTGATGCCACCAAAATCTAATGAAAAATGAATGTTTTAAAAAAATTGATAAGATATAGTTTAATCTTCGATTTATACTTTTAAAATACTTTAGTTTACCTTAAAAATAACAATTTAATTAATAAGATTTCATATAAATTGTGCTTTGTTTCAAATATTGGACCAAAATACCGGAACAACTAAAATCTTGTTAATCCGATCAAATTAGCTGAAAACCTGAAAAAAACCCCGAACAACATCCTCAATTTCAATTAATTTTATTTTTGCCATTATATGATATCACCAATCAACAAAAATTTTGAGTCCATCCCTGCCGAAGTGTGTGTATATAATTGATATGGTTCACAAAAAAATTTCTATTACATATTTAGTCGGTTAGACTTGGGTTCAAGATGCATTAGATTAAGTAAGATTTGGTGTTATCTCGACTTGAAAACCCGGGGGGCATTCTTTGAATCTTAGGCTCTTAGGTAGGGATGTAAACGAGTCGAGCCGAGCCAAACATTTATCGAGCCGGGCTCGTTTAGGACTTTTTAAGCTCGAGCTCGGCCCGTTTAGGCTAAGCTCGTTTAGGCTCGATTATTATTTTGATATTTTTATTAAAATGATATATATAATTATAAAAAATTAAACATATAAAATATAAATTATATTATATATGGAGCTCGTTTAGGCTCGTTTAAACTTGCGAGCCCACTCTTTGGAGCTCGAGCTTGCTCGTTTATTAAATGAGCTTTAATATCTCGAGCTCGTTAAGGCTCGGCTCGTTTCGAGCTTTTAAAGATCCGAGCTCGAATAGCTCGGGAGTAGCTCGGCTCATTTACATCCCCACTCTTAGGGAAATGGTAATGTAGATTAAAATGCGAGGAGGTTGTGGGTCAATCTAGGTAAGAGCATCCATGGCTTTGATTTTTCTTTTTTTGGAGGTTTTGGGGGTGGGGCGGGGGGGGTTGTGTTTTTCAAGAGAAGAGTTGTACGGGGAGG
>JAUEJL010145453.1:0-22775 GCA_032274825.1 Drosophyllum lusitanicum | reverse complement strand
AATTTAGGGCATTTATCGAAGTAAATATCGATCGGGAACCTTTGTAGGAGATGAAGATTAAATTTAAAGATTAAAAAGAATCCACGTCAGCTTTTACCTGTTACACATCAGCTTACAATAGGTAACAAGTTGCACAGTAAATTATTTGGTATAAATAATAGGTATGATACATTAAACGGTAGTATTGAAAGATGAGTATACACAATAGCAAAAAATGACAAGTTCGGTACACTTTTAGATAGTAAACCCTAATATAACACAAAGTCTTATTCATAGAACATAAAAAACCTTCTTAGAATTGACATGTGGTAGTTTGAAGGGTAAAATGAAAAAACCATCAAAATAAAAAAAATCATGTGCCCACTCCCCCCCAAAAAAACCCCAGACACCTTAAAAAAAAAACACTCATTAAATCTTCAATTAAAAATATCTTCAACATATTTAAGAATTTTTATAAAAAACTATATCAATAGATTCAAGTTTTTGTCCTATTTAAAACAAAACCACTATAGACATCTCACAAAAAAATGCATACATCTATTAAAAATGCAAGTAAGAAACAAAATGCACTACTGCATTTTAAAATAAGCATTTTAGAAAGAATCCAGATGAAGATGACAACTAAAATGCAACCCATTTGAAGATGATAATCAAAATGCAACTCAGATGAAGATGATAACCAAAATACAACCCAGATGAGTCTTATAACCAAAATGCAACCCAAATAAAGATAACCAAAAAGAAAACAATGATTTCCTCAATAAAAATGCACTTTTACTATAAGACATTTTATCTAACTCAAATAAATAGAGAAACCTAAGCATTTTTTTTTACCAAATGTTCATGTTTCTAACTGCATTTCTAGCCAAAAAAATCTATTCATTTTCAAAAGTAAAGCGAAAAAGCAATCTAATCAACACCTAGATGGCAAAACAGTGATTTCCTCGATCTATGCATTTTAAAGCATAAAATCGAAAATGCAACCTAGTAACACCCCACATGCAACGATCAATAAAACAACCAAAAAAAAGATAAAAATTGTGGTCTACTTGCCAGATCCGGTATGAAAGTCCAAAACTTATAGTTCTTCACTATATTTACAAATCGAAACAAAAAGAACCTAATAACTTATACCGGAACCGTTGAATTCACTAGATAGATCAGTTGCTACAACAATATGAACAATATATTGCATATTCAAAAATTGTAAATCATAAATCTTGTTCCTAATTTTGATTTGCATTTTCAAGACCTTGCAAAAACAGCATCTTCACAAAATCATAAATCTTGTTACTAATTTCGATTTGCATACATCAATCATCCTTAAACAAATTTGTAAAAAGAAACAACTCGAGACCTAAAATGGTGAAGCATATCTAAAAATATGAAAATCGACCTACCATTTCAAAATATAAATTCGATCTCCATCCCCTGGTTGTGGGTGAGGATATAAAAGAAAACTAATCAGAATGGTGCTCTAGATCTTCAGCTTTGAATATAAATGCATTTTCAATATTTGAAAGGGTTTATACAAATTCAACTTCTTCCTCTGCTTTGAAAACCAAAACAATTAAACCCGGGACCTTAAATCTGACAGAGGGCGACTTCCTCAAATTAGAAATTCAGATAAAATCTCCAATTGGGAAGCACAAAACCCTAGAACCATAACATAGTTTGAGATTTGAGGTTCAGAAAGGAATACAACCTTCAATCGAGGTTCAAATCTCAAAGAAGCATCAAAGATGATGGCACGTTTTGGTCGCCGATGAAGTTAGTAGATAAAGAAATTGACAGTTTGTGACGTCGTTCATCGGGCAAAAGAAAACCTAGAATGGTACCCGACGGCGTTCAAGAAGAACTGGAACAAGAAACTTGCTTACGTGTGTTTGTCGATCAATAAAAACTGAAAGAGGGTTATCTAAGGTTGAATATTGAAGTGGCGATGTCTATCGATTTGCTTTTTTGAAGAGAGAGAGAGAGAGAGAGAGAGAGAGACTCCATCGAAGATTGAAGTGGTGGTGTCAGCGATTTGCTTATTGGAGAGAGAGAGAGAGAGAGAGGAATATTGATAGATAGGTGGTGGGAGGATGGTCTTTTGTCCTAACTCCTACGAGGCTACTATTCCTAAATACACCCATCGTGACTTTTTGTATAACTAATATCACACATTTAAAAAGGAAAAAGTATTTAATCTCTACCAAATTGTTTCTTAGGTTCTTTATATAAATATTTTTCTTTATTGATCCTTCATATATAATAAAATATAATATAATATAGGAAGAAGTTCATTTGATAACTGTTTTTATTGTGAGTACCGCGAGTACTATTTGTAACCACAATTAATACTAATTAATAGGGGTATTTTGGTCTTTTATATATTTTCTCAACCATGAATTACGTCCGGATAAACCGTCATTAAAGAGCGGGAGTTGGTTTTACCAATATCTCTCTCATTAATGAGTCATTAAGGAAATAATAGAAAAAAGGAAAACAAATAATAGAAAGGAGGGGAGTAAGGATAAAAGAGGAAAAAAGAAGGGGTGTTTGTGTAATTGTGTGTATCAGACATTTAATTGTCGCTATTATGTGTATTAAACTTTTTTTGTATGTACTAAACTTATACATTTTTTACATTTCTATATAACCAATGTACATACAATAACAACAAATTAAAAGTTTGATACACACAATAAAAACGTATACACACAATATCAAAACATGACAATTCGAAATTTGGTTCTCAAACCCGTTTCACCCACCCATTTATGGTAGTTTTCAGTGGTTTCTAACTGCCAATGACAGTTTTTGTCATCCGTCTTTGGTCATCGTTTGGTACAGAATTTTGATAATAATTTTGTCAATTCTCTATTCAATCATATACCGAGTTTTATCCGATTGAGATTTCGATTGTACCATTGAAATACTTCAATCAGAAAGTGTATCACGACTCTCAGTAATCTAAGCAATCGAAAACCCAGACTTCTAACACTTTTATGGATAACTATCTGCTAAATAAGAATCTGTAAAACCAAGTAATTTATGATTGAAGTCTAGATATGAGATGTGCTGCATATATATTTGAGTATATATGCTGTTTAATTAAAACAAAATCGAATAGATAATTAATAAGTCTGGGACAAGCAACAGCAATTTAAATTATGACTCTTAATTAAAACGTGTCGTGTAATTGGATGATGATCTTTGCAGGAATTGCGGCATTTGTTATCTGCTTGATTATAGGAACGGGTCAAGCTATTGGAATGGAAATCGTTATCTCTTGGTTCACATGATGGATATGGCATTCTGAATGGCTATGGTTTAGTAAATCGACGAAACAAGAATACAAACCAAACACACTGTACAGGTAATTGCTAACGGGCTGTGTAGCTAGAAGAATTAAATTTGCAAATCATTCAGTGACTTGTACTGTCCTAAAGCGACCATGGAGGTATGGTTCTATAAGGTACTTGCTAAATGGGTTGTATATATGGGTGGATGAGTTTATGCAAAACAGACACTAAATTGAGTGTTAAAGCTGTACGTAACATGGAGGAAGTAACTACAAGTGGTTGTCTAGCAGTCCTATCGATCGTTCATGAAGTTTGATAGCTGGCGTAATCAAGTGGCCTGTGAAGGTAATGTGCTGGTATTAATGCATAATACCTCATAGATGTTGCGGAAGTTCCGCAACCACACTAATTAAGTCGGATTCACAAAGCAATGATATTAAGTTAGGTGATCCGGCCATACGAGTTTACTGTATTTGGCTCGCTAGCTCATATTGTATGTACGTTTGCAAATGTTTGTTTTTTGCAGTAGCTTCGGAAGGATTGTATTTAGATGAACTTCAAGGTGTTGTAGTTGTGACTGACGCTAATTAAGATTAAGATTAAGATTAATAATATAGTACATATTTGCTGCACGTTAAAGAAAATAAAAAAATAAATTAATTAGCAACACGTACCCTCGCTCGCTAGCTGCATTATAAGTACTTCTGGGATCATATATAAAATTGATCATATCCTTTTTTCCACATATAAGCCTTTTAATATTATTATATTATATACATAGAGAAGTATCTTGAAAAATCTTGATGGATGTATTGATCTAGCTTTTTTAAAGCAAAATATATTATAATTATAAAATTTAAGCTCTAAAATTTATGTCAATTGTAGAGGTTGAAAGTTTGTGAGGAAGGTCAAACCTCATGAGTGAATATATATATTATAGTGGGTTAATGGGGGTCTTGAGGGAAGAACAAAGAACAACAACAATCATTCCAGAAATACATTTTTTTATTAATTAATTGAAGCTGAAAAGTGTATGTATATAGAGAATTTCATAACTGTTTCTGTATGATATTTATGAGAACTAGACTGACTCTCAATTAAATTAAATCAACAGCTAATAATTGTAAACGCTCATTAATAAAAGATATTTTTAAAAAATTAAGTCTATCCGATAATAACGCATTCATCCGGATACAATTCACATTAGGGGTGTGTTCGGTTCTGGAACCGGACCGAACCGGACTTGAACCGGTTCGGTTTTTCGGCCAAAATGCTCATCCCTATGTATACTTAATCTTATATCAAAGGTTAAATATTAAAGTTTTTTTCTTTTTAGTACATTTGTGTTAAAATGTGTTGTGCCAAAAGGGGGTTCAATGGTAATTTTTATAAAAGATATTCAATAAATCGATCTTAAAAGGGGTTCTGCGGCAGCATCATTATTTGATTTCAAATTACGTAGTTTTGATTTATCACATTTTTCACTTATTTAATTAAATTGCATGGTCTGTGTACGTACCTGATTAATTAAATTATAAAAGAAAGATTGCACAATTTTTTTTACAAAAATGTAAAAAATAATTACATAAATGTGAAAAAAAAATTCTATTTCAAACAATTAAGCATCCGAAGATGATGTGAATGAAGAATGTCTAAACGACGAGAGACAATAAATTATACAATAAGCTGTGTATATTTTACAAAAGTTTTTCAAGACATATAACACGTCTCATATATATGACTTCCCTTTGGACCAGACAACTAAAAGTTAAAAAGGTAAATTGTATGAAAATACTATGAATTTTGTCTTAGTTATTACTGTATACAATCAATTTTTTTCTTAAAAACAATACAATCAACTTTCATAATCTTTTCGTTATATTCAAATAATTTTTTTCTGTGTCTGGTTTTTAGTTATCATGTATACAATGAACTTTGTCATAATTCCTATTATATACAACAACTTATATACAATGGAAGGATTATGAAAGTTGATTGTATTGTTTTTTAAAATAAAAAGTCCATTGTATAGAATAGTAACTAAAAAAAATTCATTGTATTTTTGTGCAATTTACCCTAGTTAAAACTACGAAATAAAATTTAAAAAAACATTAGTTTACTTTTTATCTATATATACTTTAAAAGTATTTAATTACTTGAACGTACAATATATAATCCACGTATATATAAACTTTTAGAGTAAAAAGAATGGGGGTGTTCAATTGTGTGATGTGTGTGGTACCACATCATAAATGTTGTATTTACCATTTGGTGGAAAGGGCGTAGCTTGTTATGGTGAGAGCCTCTCTTTGTTAAAAAGTTAATTGATTAGTAAGATAATATGTTGGTCTTATAACTTGGTGTGCTAAGAAGTAGTGAGAAGTAACTACTATAGGACTCGATGTTAAATTAAGTCATTAAGCGGTGGAAGAAAAAAAATTTGACAATGTGTTAAGAAGTGTTAGACGTCCCCACTTCTTTAGTCTTCACTATAAAAAAAATGTCATTTATCCACACTTCATAAAAAGTGTGTAAAAATGTTAAGCGTTGTTACGCTTATAATTGTGAAAAATAGTTTAAAAATAAAAATTGTTAGAAAATGAAAAAACTTAACATTTATAGACGTGTAGATTTGATTTTAAAAGTTCACGTTTTTTAATGTGTAATTTTAGTAATAAATAGATTATTATTAAAGTTCACACTTAAAAGTGTAGCCTTTTGTAACTCTAGAATTATTTTTAAAATTTTCACGCTTAGAAATGTGAAAATTTAGATAACTTGTCCACACTAATAAATGTGATTTTTGACTCTAATTTTCACACTTTCAAATGTAAATATTTTGTAGAAATCCGTAACACCCAATTTTTTCACCCTTGATCGTAATTTTCCAAGATTTTAAGTGTATTATTATTAATAAAAAGTGTGAATAATCGACATCTTTTTTATAATGCTTACAATCATATCTATCACGCTATGTCCTTATAATATTAATCCAATTAACCAATATGAATCCTCAGGTTATTAAGTTTGTTGAATTGTGTATTATCAAATAGAAACAAAAACAAAATGTGTTCACAAAAAGACTTGAATATCCATCATACGTAGGCATACAATATTTTGTACAGAGAAGTTTTTTTTTAAAACCGTTCTTGTTGCGAGTAACGTCAATACCATTTGTAACCACCATTAATGCTAAATAATAGGAGTATTTTGGTCTTTTACGTCCGGGTGAGTCGTCAATAAAGAGCGAGGCTTGACTTTCTCAAAATGTTCCTCATTAACGCATCATTAATGAAACATTATATGTGAAATCATGTTATAAAATTTTAAGTCTAGAAATATCAAAGTTGACTACCAAATAACAGGCGTACTAAGTATGACCTGGTCGCGTAGCAGTATAGCAATGATAAGTCCAGGTATCATCTCCACATGGAACAGTAAAACTAATTCGAATAAATAAATCACTATTAATCAACCTGTAAGATTTTTATTTAAAGAAAGTATGATTTTATAATTAACTAATAAAATAAAACAGCTAATTAAGTATGCAGAGATAAAGGAAAGCAACTCTAAGACAATATTGAAGATACAAATCAGTATGACTCATATACCCCTAAACATAGATTTGATTAGTAAAACCCGATTAATGATGAAATTCCTAGACGTTGATTGATAAACTTTCGTTCAATCTCTCGCAATGCTAAGATATGGTTCATATGATTTTCATTTTTAAGCCTATGCAATAATACACCTAAAATTACCGTTAAATTATGGGATCGGATCTCTCGTCACCCCTAATTCTAGAACTTTCGTTACAGAAATTAGTCTTTTAAGCAATTAACTAGGTTATTGGTGTTTAATTTTAACCCCTATTTCTAATAAGTTGCCTACTACGTCACCTAAGCGAAAAGTAGAAGAAATTACACAATTACGACACTTTCGTGATCAATAAATACATGTAATTAACAAACCAAATAAGCAAAGGTTAAAGCTAAAAGCTTTAAGAGTTCTTTAATTGAAAAACCGATAATTGTTCAAGAAAACATCAAATAATCAATAAGATAAATCAGATCTAGTATAGGGTTCACATCATTAAAGTGAATATAAGAGTTAACTCATAGACAAGTTACAAGACATCAAAAACAGAAAAATATAGAGTTTATGCACCATTATAGACAGATGATGAATCAAATCAATCATATAAAAGATGTAGCCTCCGATGATCAATCCTCGGGCGTAATCGGTAAGTAATTTGACCTCTGACTTAATTCCCTACAAAAGTATGTCATTTGCTACCCAAAATCGCCCCCTTTAGGTCTGTGGTATGAAACCCTAGGTTGATGTATGAATTAAATTGGAACTAGGGTTCAAAAAAAGAATTTATAGGAATGTTGCCAACTAGACTCGGGCCATGAGGATAAGTGGGGGGCGCAGCAAAGAATTCTCTAGAGCATAACTTCTTTTTAGGATGGATTTGTAGCCCTTTGATTCTAGTTTTTGTGTCCGCTTGAATCACCTCAATCCGAGTCCATATGAGTGAGATATGACCAAAATAGTGAAGGTATGTTGAGGCTGTCAGCTTTTCCCATTTTCATCAATTTCTTCACCATTTTCTCCAATTCTTCTCCCAGTAGCTCTAAAACATATAATATAACAAATTAAGCCATAAGTAACATAATTTAATATAAAAATACATTAAAGAATGTGATATCGGATATAAATGATATGTATATTTTAGCCGATATCAACATGAATGAGTCATTAATAAACTATTAATGAGTCGTCATTTTTATTGACTATTGATTTAGTTTAATCAAGAACCAAGATTGGTTATCGTGATACTCGTAATAAAACGGTTCTCAAATGAACTATCCTCATATTTCGTAAACATCCCAACTAAAGGCCACACTTCTAGAAGTTCCAAGTTCCTAACCATGAAAGTAGACATTATCCCTTGTAATCAATTTTCAAAAATACCACTTTTCATTTCAATTTTTATTTTATCCCCTTAACAAATTTTTATTTTTCAATCTTTAACTTATATAAGTTGTATTTGATTTTCAATGTCTAATTTTCACCTTCAATTTATATAAGATCACATTTAACCTCATAACATAATTTATAGTTTCATTATCATTATTATTCTTTTTGTTATTACTACAATTATTAAATATGTTTTTTGGCCGAACAAGATCGCATAAAACTCTAAAAGTAAGAGTATAAGTAATTGTGTTAAGCACGTAATATTATGTAAGTGAGAAATTCAACGTGGAACAAGATGGTAAATTAACAATTGAAATTTGCTTAGAGTAATTTAATAAAGTGATATAGATACTAAAATAATACATTTAGTTTTGTGCAATATCTAAATAGAACAATATTACAAATGACACTATAAAATATCCAAATAATACAACTACATATGTTGGGAAAATGTTAAGTAAGGTTAGTGAAACCTGATTTTATCTTCTTAAAGATGATAATCGAACAAAATAATTTAAATGTATACTACCTTTGAGCAACAATCTATAATAATATATAAAAATTGAATTAGTATGAAAGTGATTATTTAAATATCAACCAGGCGCAATGCGCGGACATAATATACCTTGTTTATTAATCAAAATGGAACATATAAATTTTTTGAGTTTACAACTACGCCCTTATCACTAAAAGTTGTCATATTACCGTCATAAATTAAAGTTAGATGGAAGGTATATATCGACTTATCCGTTTCTTACTTAAGAACATTTTATACCATTATACAAAGTTGTCTTACTTATTTCTCACAATAATTAAGACAAGTATGAAAATTAAGAGATAAAATTGAGAGAAAAAAATTGTAGATTTCAAGTGAGAAATTGAAATCCTTTTTTGAAAAATACAAAATTTGTTTAAATGTATGTATGTGTATGTATAAGTTGGATTTTAGGTTGGTTGTAATTGGAAGGAAGGAAAGGTGTGATAGTATTAATTAATTAAATTAAATAGGAGTAAATTTTGTTGATGGGACCCAAGTGATGAAGTCATTAAAGTTAGAGGACTGAAGTAACAATTACATTATTGTCCATGATGGTGGGGGACCTTTCCTTTCCGACGGACATCTCTAGCTCTTCTGCCATTATTATTAAATGCAATAAGCATCTTCCGTGACTTGTTAATCATCCATTCTCACTTTTTAACTTACATACATTTTTATCTATATATATACCTTAATTTCCTAACATGTTAAAGTCGTAGCGACTCTCACATCTTATCACACTTATTATATTACCACATTCACTTTTCAACCAATCACTCGGTTGCGTAATGGTAGAGGTGAGTAGTGAGTGAAGACCACATGAGAAACGGTTATGGGTGGAATTTAGTGGTACCAATCTTACGTATCCTCTATCCTCCTCTTCCTCCTCCTCTCTCTCCCCCTTATTTCTTTTTATTAATTTTTAATTGAATAAAATGTATTAGGTGAGTCATAAAATTTGGTGCAGTGAAAAGTGACTATAATGGTGTTGAGTGGTACGGGAAAAAACTGACGTGATAATATGATGAGTGTGGTGGGAAGTGAAGGTTGCAGATAGTCTAAAGTGGTTGACACCCTCACATTCACCATACGCCATGTCAGTTTTTTTTCCTACCACTCCACTGCATAATGGTCACTTCCCAACACAATATTTTCGGACTCACCTAACACTACCAATTATTAAATTAAAAACTATAAAATTTATAAAAGAAGAGAAAGGGAGTGAGAGTCATCAACATGGTTGATGTGCCCACTACTTTCTTATCAATATCTTCACCCTATAGTCCACACCATCCACTCTTAAGAGTGGTAGTAGTGGTGTTGGGTGGGAAGAGGGTGAGCTTAACACTTACGGGGTTAGAGAGACAGAGAGGTGTCATACCAAAGTCGAGTGGTGGGGATTGTTCGGAGGTGAAAACCCCATGGGAGTGGAGGGGGTGGTGATGGTAGGTAGGCCATGGGCAAGTCTCTTTCTCTTACTCTTTAATTCAATTTTTTTTAATTTAATTTTTTATTGGTCAGTAAATATTAAGTATGTCCTAAAATTTAAAGTGTTAAGTAGTGACCACTATAAGTCTAAGTGGTTTATTAAGTGATGAGAGAAAATATATGATGTGACGGCATGGTGGTGTGTTACCACTCCTACCAAGGAGTGGAGAGAGGGGTGGGTTTGGGTGAGTGGAGGATAGGATGTGGTTAGGGGTTTCACACCATAAATTTGTGGTGAAAGGGTTTGCAGGTGACCACCTAGTAGTGTGGAGATAGATGATAGACCAACTGCTCCTCACTCACCCTCTTTAATTGTTTTTTAATTTTTTATTTAATTAGTGTGTATTAGGTGGGTCCGAGAATCTGATGTCGTGAAAAGTAACAACTAAAGGGCTAAGTGATAGGTTAAGTGATGGATAAAAAAAAACTGACTTTGACAGAATAATGGATGTGGTGGAGTGTAACCACTCTGTGTACTCTTACCGCATCGAAGTAATAAAAACAGCTACCAAGAGGCTTAAATGTAAAACGAGAAGAAGAAATTGTAGAATAATGAAAACTCAATATGTATTATGTATTACAATTATACCTATTTACAAACCACAATATCACAAAAGAAATTTTAATAATTATACAATTGAACTAGATTATCTTATAAAATTGGGCTACATTCTCCGGTTTAAAAATATTCTAATAATTGGAATGAGGGCAACTGGGATAAAAAGGTATACAAATTATTCCATATTTTTATTTGAGATATCAATGTTTTTGTGTTTTTTATTAATCAACAGTTATAATTTGTAACTTTAAGGGAAGTGATAATTTTTTTTATTTTTTTACTTTTTACTAACAAAAAGGAAAACTTGTATAAATATAGACATTAAATTTAAGTTTAATCTAACTAATGTGTCAATGAGATGGCATATCCATGACATACCTGCTAACTACTATACTTGGCTACTTGCTACTAACTTGAGAGATAAAATTCTCACTTTTACGACCAAAAAAAAAAGGAAAAGCTTTCATACCTTTGAATCTTGATTGTGGAGGGAAAAATACCCTACAAGACACTAGTGCTATTTGGTAAAACCTACGAGAAAATTGTGTATTATACAGTATACACAAAAGATAAAATAAATCTAAACCTTAAAAGTGGTTTCTTGTCAAACACCAAAAGGTTATCTCCGTGATGGTGGTGGCTTAGTAGGTCCAAGGTTCGATCCTGCGTGCGTGTCCCTTCCTTGTGACTTATGCGATCGGTGGTGAGACCACTTTGTAGGGCCCAACAACCCGTATAAAAAATACTCATTCTAACCCGAGTCCAACCCGCAAAGCCCGCCCAAATTTACCACCTCTTCAAGTTACTGTGGCAGCATTGTTTTGGGTTTGGAAATTGTTGAAAAGGACAAGCCGAAATATTCATTCAGTGAAGGTATATCCAGCCTATGATTAATAACTTTAAATAGAGCCTGAACTATGAGCTAATATTTGACAGATGCATCCACCTGCACCACTTTGCTTCTGAAAATTCTCATGGTCAGATCTGAGCTGTGGAACTACCTCTCATTCTGCAAAAGATAGAAAAAGTTACCTTACAGAGGTGAAAAGAAACATATTTTTCCATCTTTTTAAAGTAAAAAACAACAAATTGCAAATTCTGTAAGTAATAACTTTGAAAAGGAAGGATTGAAGGAAGAAAGGAATTTCTAGGGATCATGAATAGGAAATTTTGCACTACCAAAATGGTCACAATATAAGACAAGATGGATATGAAATGAATAAAGATTTAATATACAGCACCATATACCCAAATTATATGATAAGAATTCTAGCAATGATTGTGGATGTAAGAAAATTGTTGAAACATATAAATTAAAAGCAACTGATTGATTTCAGAAGCATAATCAATTAAATTTGAAAAACTGGTTTGCAAGAAGAGGGAGTAGAAGAACATCTACACCAACAACAATCTGAGCCACTGGATCAATATTAGTTGACTTTCTAATGATGATCATCGTGTATGATGCTAGATTTTGTCCACACCATTGAAACATTAATGGACCACATCAAATAAGCAGGCTTTTCTATGGTGCTCTGTAGGCCCTATACTCAAAATACACACACATGTATTTCAAAATATCAAATAGAGGTAATAAAAATACATATAAAGATGTGCATAAAAACAATCAAAATAGGTGGGGCAATAAAATATGTGGGCTCTAGTGTTTAGTGTAAGATGAAAGATGGCTTTGTTTTGTAATGTTTTTATGAGCATCACAAGAATACATCACCCTACTAAGGTACAATTGTCTCTTCTTTATTGTACATGAATATTATATCCACCCAGGTTCTGTTACCCATCTATTAGCATCACTACTGTGCAAGAAAACCACCATTCTTTTGTTATCTGACTATTCCACAACCCCCCATGGCCCCATCCCCCACCCCAACAAAAAAAAGGATTTAATAAATAAATTCACACATACAGTAGACAACCGAGAGGTTTCGGTTAGCCACTTGGCCTGGTGGAATTCTAGTCGATTTTTTTTAACGGCAAAACACACATACACCATAAACCTACTCCTAAATCTACATCTTTTGTCCACAGCAAGACTAGAACTCATAACAATGGTGAACACCTTTCCAACACATTGCTACCGCTGGGCTACAAGCCCTTTGGTATAACTCATGTTTGAGGGGGTCATGACTCAGGTCTGTTGCTTCTTTATTTGCTTTTTTCAAAGGACCATGTTCTAAGACCTAGCAACAACATTTCATAGGCCAAAATATTCGGTGCCGTGTTTTTTTTTCTCATTTAAACATTTTTTTTTCGGGTGGGTGTTCCGCTTATAAGACCATAGCATACAAAATGCTATATTTTTAGTAACTCATTCCTCAAGAGATACAAACTCAAGCAACTAACCAGAAGAACCCACCAGTTGCTTTTGCAATAGCTAGCAAATGGACTTTTAATGCCACATAATTCATATTAAAAGGGCTCCAGAAAGGACGAATCAATTAGTGCAATCACAAGGGACCCTCCCCCCCCCCCCCACCAAAACACACACACACACACACACACACACACACAAAACAACCCCATCCTACTACTACCAGCTTGTTATTGGTATAAAAGTCCATTGCTTTCACTCTGGCTCTTCGGTGACAGTCTCGTTGAGTCATGTCACCAGTCATTATCCCTTGAAGACTGATGATCATACATAGAGCACCGAGTGATTTTTTCCCCCATCCTTTTGCATATTCATCAAGTCTTCTAACATAACAGAGGAGTTATAATGATGAAGACTCTAGCTGTAACTGCTGTACTCTTATGACTTCCACCAATTGGATGTTTACTTGTGGATTTCATCTTGTAAAAGCCTTAACAGAATTCCCTAAGGAATATAAAGAACACATAGGGATCTACATGACTAGTTTAGTTTTCTTTACGGTTAGTCAGGGTTTTGTAAAAACTAAATTTTGGCAAAAAAAAAAATTAACAGAAATCAAAAGTCACTTGTGGTATCAATACATGTACCCTGATGACGTGTAACATGCACTAGATGCAATGGATTAATGGGATAAAGGTATTCGGTTGGGAGATAGAAAAGTGGGGATAAGAGTGATACTTTGAACTTATTGTGCACTTAACTTTGTCTGCTTGTGGTCCTAATTCTTTAGTTTGCGAAAAATTCAAATTATGTCAATTTTACTAAATTAAAGACGCTGGTCCATTGAGGCCTGCTAGCTCGTTGGTTGGCTGAAAAAAGCATGTTTGATAACTGCATCTCCTTTGTTAGCCATACTTATATTCCTTTGCTTTTCTACAAGATATATGCTCCCCATTTTCCAAGTTTATGGTGAGTCTAGAAAGCCAAAGAAGCCTTTCTTTCTGCATTTGGAACCAGATCTTTTAAGAATCTTAAAGTGGAGTTCCTGTTTTTAAAAAGCCTTTCAAGTAAAATCCAATATGATTCTTCTTGAGAAAAGATAACAGATTTAATTAGGAGGAGTTATACTTTTGCTTATTTTTGACATCTTGTCAATTTAAGCAAAAAATACCACACTGTTCAAATCAGGAAATTGGCATGTACAGACAGTATCTATTGTTTCAGCCTAATTACATTAATGTAAAATATTACTATGAAAAGAAAATGTTTTTTTAATTCCTAGTACTCTTAAACAGAAACGATGAGTTGGAAAATCTAGAGGGACCAAGAAAAGTCTCATGCGGACAAATGCAATAAATCAATTCCACATATTTCTTTAGCGAAGACATGCTTCAAGTACTTTATTTTGGTTTTGAGATTCTAGCTGCCCAGGTTGTATATAAAATTTCAATATGTAACATAATGATGGCACTACGGATTTATTAAAAGATGAAAGTACTAATATAATTAAGGTAATGAAATAATATGTCCAAGGACCAGCTCCTTATCAATAATTGATGTCGTCTTTTTCTGAAATTCCTTTCGTGTTACACATCCGTATTATTTATGATTATATTTTTATGGGCCAGAGAATTTGACTGGGACGTATCCAATTGACAGCGTTACAAGCAATAGGTTTTCGACTCGTGTTGTTACTTAAGCCGAATAAGAATATGTTAATTATCTTTTTATTTGTGCTTCTTCATCTTTATTTTAAGTTTTTAAAAGACATAAACAAGTAGGATGAAAACGAGTGGGATTCTATTCCATTAGCTAAAGTATCTACATACATGATTAAACATGTTAATACTCCACTCATGAAGCCTAATTACTACTAAAAATCAACTTTTTATCACTTTGAAATTGCTCAAACAAAAAGTCATACTTAAATTCAAAATAAGTATCCAAGCCAGACCCCTCTTTAAATCATGGACTTAATGTGAAAGTTAAAATATGTTCAAGAGACAGAAAAGACACAAGATTCTGTCTATATGTTTCACTTTGGTCTACCACTAGTGAGAACCATTCATGTTTTCTGGTTTCTAGCTTTCATTTCATTCTCTAAGGAAATATCATATCTTTCCACCATTAAGCTCCCACTATTAAATCTTTTTAATATTTATCGATATATGTTTCTATATAAAACCAGACATAAACCCTGTGTTTTGACCTGTTTATCAAGTTATTTGTGTGACTTTGAACAAGGGGAATCAATTAACAATCAACTCATTACCTTTCAAATCAAGTCGAATTCAACCAGTCATTAGCTCTATGTCAGTCATCACAGCTCGATTAGAGATTGACCCGAAACTTAAACTTCCTGAATAATATCCAAATGATGAGATGGATGAATATTTCCAAAAAAGGTTATGATGAGGCACCAAGTGTTTCTTATTTAAGATTATATGACACTTAATTCAGTAGACAAAAGTCATATAGTTGGGAATTGAGATAAGGGTTTCGATGGAGATTAAAGAGAAAGCATGAATCAATCAGACAACTGAGAAATGGAATCCACGAACAGAAGGATGAAAAGGACTTGCTATTGTCGTTTACGAAAGTGGAAATAGCAGCAAGATAAGACAGTTACACTGGTCTCCGCATTGAAGACATCAAAAGAAAAGACAAATGAAAGAAGAGACTATAGCGAGCGTATGGAATAAAGATACACAAATGGCAAAACGATTTGATCAACGGTTTAGGGCTTTCTTCTGGAGGGGAAATTGACGTCTGAGATTATAATCAAACAGGTGTTATTGTTTGAAAGCTGGAGCGATGTGGATAGATAGAAAGAGAGTGAGAATGTACCTGGGTGAAATGCAATTGGATGATAAGATAGGACGAAGATCCGTGAGAGATGGCCGGCCCCAAAGGTCCCCCAACCAGCTAGCCATGGAGCGTGCACAGTGGAGCTCGAGGGTTTTATCAAATCAAATCAAAACTTAGAAATTGAAAGCTATCGGAATGGAGGGGTTGTTTTCACTCCCTTCGCGTACGCCTCTCGTCATATCATTTCTCCTTTCATATGATGTTACTCTATATTTTTATTCTGTTCTGTATCGTAAACATCAAATCGTAATATCTTACTAAAATCTTATATTTCTTCTACAAAAAGTTACAATTCATACCTAATACAAATGTGTTTTATAATTCATGAAGGAGTCAAAGTTTAATAAGCAATGAAAATGATATGTTTATGTCTTCATCATATAGTGAAATAATAAAACTAAACATAACTTTTCATGTCGTAATAAGTTCAATAACACAAGTCTCAAATTCAATTATATTGAAAATGGATCAGCTTTAACATAAAATAAGTACAAAATTAGTCCATACAATCATGCCAAAGTCCATTAATCTCAAAGATTTCAATGCAAACTCAGTTTTGGACTATGATTATCCATAGGGTCGGATCGACTATCGATTTTATGATCCCCTATCCGATTGTACGGTTCTGGCCTTAATTTTACCTTCTGGGTGATCCTATATCAATTTTGCGTGTTTTTGTTGGTGGGATCGTAGGATATCACGATCTTGATAACATTGATTCTATAGATTAAGTTCCAAAATAGGGGTGTTTGGGTTGGATTTGCAAGGTGTTTGGGGATGGGTTAACTTGGTTATCAAATATTATAGGTTGTTTAGTTAAGTTTAACCTATTATAGTGTGTAAAAGGATTAAGTAACAAATAACTAAAACTTTGAGGTTATACCATTAATTAAAGATTACACCGAAATAGGAGTAAATCCATAGGCATTAAACTATTTTAATTCATTTTTATGTGTAAAAACATGTAACTATCGTAGTTAGTAAATAAGATTCTAACGTATAATCCATGCATGTCCTCTCATTTAAGAGTAAGTTGCGTTTAGGGAGTCTCCACCGACCAGTCCCAAGGCAAGCGTTGAGGAGTAAATCGCACAATGGAGAGTTAAAAAGACATACGTCATGGTTTGATAATTGGAACCCTACTATAAATACCATGTCCCCACCCGTTATGTTACTATGTCGCTAAAACATGTACCCTCATTTCGCTTATTGCTAATATATCTTATACGGTCTCGGTTGGTGGGAAAAAAAGTAATAATAATCGACTATTTATCATAGCTACATTATCTAATATTAATTATGAATTCTAAACGTTGCAATCATGTATGTAACATCTTCGGTTATTCAGATCCAAATGCTTTATGTGAATTTGTTAATAGAGTATTTGATATATAAGTTTTGGCTAAAATATCTATTTACTTTCCTCCCTTGAGTCAAGTAATCATCTACCGATCTTATTAATAATGAACAATGAATATAAACTAAACAATACCAACAATACGTGAAAGTAAGAGACTACTCATGTATGCATACATGATAATAAACATTGGCTTGCCAAATTCTTTTTACTCGGACAATTTTTCGTATTTAGACAAGTAATGAAAATGAGATGTTAAACATAATAAAAAATAGTGCGCTAACTATTCAACAAATTTCTTATAAACATCAAAGATCTCACAAGTAAATTAAAAGAAATATAACAGAAGGAAGAGACCTAAGCAGTGTTGAGAAGAGAAGATTTTTTAAAAGTGAAACAACACTACAAAAAGTCCCTTAGATTTCTTAATTAAGGAGTTGACCAAAATCTTTAGATTTGCGAGGGAATTTAAGTATTATTCGTAACACGATGTTGGTTAAAGAAAAACTTTCTCATGATTTACGTCAATGTGATACTTTGCGTAAACCCTACCCCAATTTATTTAAAAAAATAGAGCAAAAGCTAAAGCCTTTAGGCTAAAAGTGTTATTTTGGGCTTATTTTCATCAGCCCGCCCGATACTTGCAGATATTGGGTTGTAAACTTGTAATGTATAGACATTAGACGACTACACGTTCAAACTTTAAATGTCTGCACTTTGCATACGCCTTCAGATTACAACTTATACCTTATGGCCCATTTCTATTGTTAAGGCCCACATATTACTTCGAATTTAAACTTCAAACCTTCATACATTATGTCATGATGATGACACATGCGTACATAGTAAAAAAGTGGGTTCTTTTGTTCTTTAAACAGCATTAAAAATAGTGAAATACTATACGACCTTCCAAATAGATATAAGCTTGACCTCCTGCTCCTCCCTCTTACCTACAAAACATGTCATGTTAATTAATAACAGTTTCTAATACATCTTATATACTCACATACATCATATCACATCACATCACAGGAGGTCAAATTTAGTTGTACAAATTATCCAAATAGAATCACCCTAAAAAGCTAACAATATATACTTTTATATACTAATAATTAGATTAGATGCTCATGTGATATACGAATTGGTTTAAGAAATGATGACTATTAAACATTAATAAAAATGTATTTAATAATTATAAAACACCAAAAGGAAATTTAAAAGATGATGCCAGACAACGTCAATACTTAGACCAACGGTGAAAACGTCGACGCGAGGTTGAGGACATGCATGACAGGAAAAACATGCTATCATGATACTAAGAGATTATATTTCTTTTATAAACTGTCGATCATTATTATTATAATTACGGTAATAAGGTAAAATAATTATTTGTTATAATGAAAAATAATTTGAAATTATTATAAACTATTTTAAAATATTAAATTAAAATTTTGTTTAAATATGATATTTTGAAATGTATATAGGATTAATTAGAATCAAATAAGAGGTAAAGTTTTATAAGAGGTGTGAGGGATTGTATGAGTGACACATGACATTATTAATAGAAGAGTATAATGAGTATTGTATGATTATAATTACTCATTAATTAAGTAAAATTCTTATAAATATGGCAACCTTCCTCTTTTTCCCACTTCTTTAATCTCACATACATCTCTCTAAGACCAATTCTCTCCTCACCGGTCGGCCCTTTGAGTCCATCGTCCCCGCCATCCCTTGGAGTCCCGCATCACCACCGGTTTTTCGAGTCCACTATGCTACCACCCCTTTGAGTCCAACATTTGCCAACACCAATGTAACCTATGATGTAAAGACCTATTGAACCAGATCCGAGATCTACCATTAACGATTCCATAGTCTTCACCGTACGCTAAATCGCCACCACCGCTGTGACCATCACCATTAGATCTGAAGAAGGCCTCGATTTGGGTTTCAAAACCATAACTAACAGATATGAAGAAGGTCTCGGTTTGGGTTTCAGAAGACTCAATTTGCATCTAAAAACACATTTCATCATTAGTTTTTTTCCTAGTTTCATCATTTGCTGGTTATTCGAGTTGTTAAAGGTCTGAATTTTGGATTTAATGTCTTTTACTCATCAAGTTTTGTTTTGAAAATCATAGTTTCAAGAACTGGATTTAGAAATTCATCAAGTTTTTGTTTTAAAAATTATGGTTTCAAAAACTGGATATAAAAATTCATCATTTTTTTGTGTGATGTAATCATGTAAATCATAGTCTAGATGTTTCATCGATAGGTTATTTATACAGAAATAAAGATGCATAGTTCATCAATTTTATGTGGTTGTTCATCATTTTTTATACAGATTGTTTATACAGGCATGTATCAATTATGTGGTTGTTCATCAATTTTTTAAGTTTATACGAACGTGAAAATAAATCAAAACTAAGACAAGAAACAACAAACTTGAAGCAGGTTGTTCATCATTCTTTAAATTACGGTAACGTGAATTTAGAAGCTAATAGGATTTTAAAAGTTGTCATTTTTTAATTTCTTAATCTACCCTTAATATTTATTAATTTAGCATCTACTAATAATCTAATTATGGTAATTTCTTGTTGACTTTTGATGAAATCTAATGACTTATATTACCTCTTACATTATGATAATTTCCTCTTATAATAACCCTACCTTATATATATAACATATTATCAGAAGTTACTATTCATAACTTACTAATAAATGTAAGTATATATAATACGTTATAAGCTAGTTGTTTTAAAGAATAGGCTTCCTACTATTTTCTTTTTCATTAAGTTTGAAATTTTTTAATATCTATCACACACACATATATATAGATGTAATAATAATAACAAAATTTTTGAGCCCTACATAGACATGGACCCATCCAACACTCCAAAATGACAACTTTGGTTGTGGTGACGGCGGATGGGTTACGGTAGTGGTGGGTGATGGCTACAATAGTGGTAAATAAAGGAAGTGACAGTGGGTATGGCAAAAAGATCGACTGTTTTCCAATTTAACAAGTTAAAGGTAATCTTTTTAGTAAGCTAAATTTTATGAAACATTTAAACTATTACCAAAAAATTCTTGAAGTGTTAAATTGCGAAATTTTAAAACTTAAAATATTTTTTAATAAAGATCCATATCTGGATTCGAAATTATGGATATTCAAACTTCTAGTATTTGACAATTAGGATAGATTTGCATCGAATTTTTGGGATAAAAAAATCAATCACATACACTGCAATTCAAATCATTGATATTGATTATCACAACCTTCGTGGTTCACAAACACTTCAATTTGGGTAGTTAGAATAATTTTGTCTGAATTATACATGGTGGCCTAGTGGCTATCCCATCTCACTATCCGAAACTAGAGCATATATACTAGGAAGGTATTCGTATATCAAGTAGCCAATAGTATAACTGGCTTCAAATAACACAACTGATAAATTCTTCAAGTATAATGAAATTTAAAAAAATAATAAGTATAGTGGTTTTAAAATAGTTATCTGAAATGGGCCACATATGTAAATTAAATATAAGGACGGTGATTCGTATACAATAAATTGTTTATACATCACAATTTATGTGTTAACAACTTATATTGTGTACAAATTAGTTCCCTTAGTATAAACTAATTCCTTAACAAACAAATGTGATATAATGATGACAATGCGATGGATTCACATTTACCTAAAACATTATCCAGACTAATTAATTATGATATTGTTATAAGATATATCATGTATCCACAAAGTTATTTTTTAAAATAAAATAAAATTACTCCTTGTTTAAAGTCTTAAATTGATGGTCTTGTTTAAACAACTAGGTTTTATTGGTTTTCTTTTAGGAAATGACTATAAAGACATCTTATAGATACTAATAAAATAAAAATAAAAAACTCATAACTAACATCTAAAAAAGGTTAATAAAAAAACACAAATAAGCGATTCCTAAAAAAATGTTGATGATAGATTCATGTGGCCTAAAGTCATTGTCCCATATTTGTATTTTTTTTTTTAAATAACAATTTATATGAACAAACATTGCTCATTTAAAACATGCAGAAAGTACGAAAAATATAAGAACACCTTATCCAAATTAAAATAGACTTTGACTAAAACCATGATAAATATTCATTTAGTTTATTTTCAGATTTTGAAGTTACTCAAAACATTCCTAATTGTATATAATAACTTTACTTTTTATATAACGCATTTTTTGTACCATGTTTACCTTCTCTTATCAATATATATATTTTAGGTATAATTTTTATATAAAAAATGTATTTTAAAATTTTGGACGGAGTAACATTTTCGTAATTCACATGTGATGCTTTTACAAACCACATGTGATTGCAGACTCAATCACGTGTGATTGAATATTAAAATTCTAGGACTATATTTTTTACATGGACTTTATTGAACACGACTCAATGTTTGTAACGTAGAAAATGAAAGTCGGGTTAAGACACTGATCAATAGTATTTTACCTTTTCAAAAGAGTCAATGTATATAATTTACTTTTTTATTAGCTAAATAAGTAATCTACTTTATGGTTAGATGAAAAAGTAAGTAAGGACTTGAATTTTTTAATTAAGATTTTGTTCTAGCTGAAGTTTTCATCATTGGATCGTGATCATAACTTGATGACCTAGGTGGGATTCTATTTTTGTAGTGATTGTAGAGTCTGAACGGTCTCATATCCGCCGTCTTTGCTGGATTTAAAGAAAATAGAAACAATGCAATCACCACCGCAATGATGACCGACAGGAGATCGATCAGATTTTACTATCACCAACAAGAAGGAATTACAGTCAGGTTATCAAGGTTTGGTAGTGATCCAAAGATGAGAACTTTGGCTAGAACTAAAATCCTAATAGAAAATTTTAAATATTTACTTATGCTAATATGTGACCATAAAATAAGTTATCCATTTAGGTGTAAAAAAACAAATTATCTAAATAAAATTCTTCTAAAAAGTGAAACACTGTTTTATCCCTAAAAAGTTATGTACCACTCATTTATCTTCATTTTATCATAGAAACACTTTTATCATATAAATTAGGGGTTTTAATGGTCCTTTAACTTGGTTATTTATGTCGATTTAGTCCTTTAACTTTAAAAGTGGTGAAAACTGTCCTTTATGAATCATTTTGTGACGAGTTTGGTCCTTTATAACATTGACCGTTAGTCAACTCTGTTAAAGTAAGAATAGTTTGGTCTTTTTACCGGTTTTTCTAACTTTTTATTAATTAAAATATGAGAAATAATATATAATATTTTATATATATATATATATCCCTCTAAACACACACAACACTCTCTCTCAATCTCTCACTCTATAACTCTCCC